>APFE030762933.1:22450-44057 GCA_000404065.3 Pinus taeda | reverse complement strand
GTTAAACTGTTGATCCCCGCGATTAATCTTCCATTTTTCTCCAGCTCCGGGTAGCATGAATGCTCCAACATCTTTGTCATTGTTAATTGGCCTGGAGTACATTGGGAAATCATATTAGACAAATAAAGTGTATTATTTACTAATTCAATCAAATTACCAGTCGTTGCTTTGCATCTAAAAATCGCTCTTTCTGCCTTCATTAACTGTGATTGCCATTCTGTGAATAGTATTTCTTTGTGCGATTCCAGAATTCTTGGTAGATTAGTCGCCTGGCCTTGATCGGAATCTTGCCATTCTAGAAAACTTGTCAGTGTTTCTTCGGCCTGATCCAAATCGGTCCTTGCCTTTTCTACCTTTTCTCTTATGGATGCTACTAACTCGCACAATGGTTCTGCCTGTGTAATTTGCTGACATAGGAGCTTAACCTAATTAATCAATGCCTTATTTAATTGAAGCGCTTCTGCTTTGAATTCATCTACCTGAGGGAGCCTTTTCATCTGCTCAATTTGAGTTGAAAATTGAGCGATTTGCTCATCTTTAGCTTTTATCGTTCCCTCAGTTGATATTCGTAATTGCTCCAATGCTGCCGATAGTTCCTTTTGCCTTTGGATTGCGCTCTCGTCAATCCTCTGTTTCTCCTCTTGTAATTGCTTAGTCAGCTGATAATTGTTCTGCTGCTGTACTAGCAATTCCTGCTCTGCCTGTTCTGCCTTCTGCTGAACTTCCGATAATTGCGCCTGTAGCGAAAAGATGTCTTGATCCTTCGCTTCCAATAAACTGCTCACCTCCGATGCTTTATCAATGGTCGCCGCCGAATATGCTCCAGCGTATTGCGATAGCTTGGTTAAGTCATCGGAGGGGTCAAATTCCTCTTTCCACACAACATTGCCCGTCACTGTTAATTCAGGGAATAGAGAAGGTTGATCAACCCTTCTCCTTTTCCTCTGTTGCTTTACAACATCTTTATGCTTAGGGCTGTAAAATACATCCAAAGGGGGAATCTCTTCTATTTGCAAAATGATCTCGCCCGATGGATCCTTAGGAATTATTTCTGTTTCTTTTGATTTGGGTGGGTCGCTAGTTTCGCCCGAAACCTGTTTTGATGTCGCTTCCTGTGTGTTTCCCTCTTTAGAAACCTCATCATCTTTCGAGCACTCTAGGTTGCCGATGATTGAATTGAATTGCTGCCATTGCTGGAGCAAATTCGGATCAATTTGTGTATCATCATTAATTTTAGAGCTGCTCTCTCTTTGAGTTTTCGCCTGGGTTTCATCCTGTCGCTACAGATTTTCCTGGGTTTCTTCCTGCCTATGATTATGCACTTCCTCCTACTGCTTTGATGTAGTAGGAGGTGGCGTATTACTTCGCTGCTCAGGCTCGCTTGATTTTGTCGTCGTTGGAGTAGTCGCTAACAGGTCTAAAGGCAGAGTTTGCAACCTCTGTTCTCTAATTCTGTTAAATTCGGCTAGCCCCTCATCGTTGTATACATTTCTGGCAAGTGATTTAACTTGATACAACGACTCGGCCGATGCAAACAAATCCTCGAATCTGTCGTCTTTGTGCTCGACCTTGGCCAATTTGGCCTGGTCGAGCGCATTGTAAGCGATTTTCCTTGGATCATACTGTCTGCTTGGCAGAGTAGCCAGAGTCAGCGAATTTATCTTCCCAGCTTCCTTCTCTGCATGTTTGATATCATGCAGGGTATAAATTCCAATTCGTAGGGGAAAGGAGGGCCAGACATGCTTTTTCGCTTTTTTCAGGGTTTGAGTAACCCCATCGGCATTGATTTGATAAGCTACTTCCCTAGCAAGTAACTTATCAGGGATGTATAGTGGGAGCACATGGGGCCTGGCCTGACTGCCAAAAACTCTAATGTAGGTGAATTTCTCCTCTCCAAACCAACTTGCTACTGCGGTTAAATATACCCCTGCTTGTTCAGAAATCTTCGGGGCAGGCTTATAAAAAATGGAGTAATAAATTGGCAACATGAAACCGTTGCAGATTTTATATAGGTGGTGTTTGTAGTTGGTCTTCCACAAATTTTGATGATATATATGGATGGGTGTGGGGTCTTGCGACGTCCACCTCCATCCGAGCACAGGAAACTCAGACTTAAAACATAAGACATCCAACACATAGGCACTGTAATAAAATGGCGGAATGAACCTCTCTGTGACGCGAGAGTTAAATCTGAAATTAAGAATGGCCTTGGCTAACTTGTCGGATAATATATCCGCCCAATCCATAATCTCGCCACTACATGCCGCCTCCATTAAGGGGACCATTTCTATGGTAAAATTGGTGGAGTCATGTAATCCCCATAGTCTACATAACATAATTCCAGCATAGCAGTAAGGAGAACATAGAGAGTCGACTATGTACTTACCCGAGGATTCATGCTTGTGCTTTCCTGGATTTTGTCTCCAGCCTCGAATTGGTTCGGACTCGGTCTCGTTCTCTGCTCGGAACTTCTCCAGAAATGCCGTGTTATACTTTTTCTCTTCTGCCGGTAGGTGATACATTTGCCTTAGATCTGCGGCTCTAAAAGAACCGAAAATCCTCCCATCTGCGGTGCTAAACATTCTGTCGGTAATTGGGATCTCTTGGATTGCCCACCTTACCACATTCGCATATGGGAGAATTTGCTACCGGGCCGCTATCCTGTGAAGAAAGGAATTGGCCAAGTCTTTTAGATTGGCCTCAGATTTGCTGGTACTATCGCATTAGACTTGTATCCCGGTCACCTTCGGCTCTTCGGCTTCAATCAAATTATATGTTCCTTGCCAAGTGGCCCTGGTAAGTCCCAGGCACGTCGTATCTGATATAAGCCCTTTCTTTTTACTGCCTGAATCAACAACAGATTGCCCTGCGGCTAGCGAAGCAGTAGGCATTGTAGTCTTTTTGGACTTCTTTCCCATTCCACTCAAATCTGTCTCTGTGGAAGAATCCTGCACAGAGCGAAAGATAGGTGTAATACAGGCAACAATAACATGAATTGAATAGACTGAGGTATATATATCTTGATGCATTCATGGTGATCGATTGACTTAAGACGGCTTTCAGATCAAATCTGTGAATAGATCGCAAGCTTGCTGTTTTCATTAAATGGCCGTTAAGGCCTGTCAATCTCATTAATACCAGTCGCTTCAGTTAATGGCTGAATGATTTATTTGAAGCATGCCTTGGGCAATTTGGCGGTTGAACGCAGATGAGTGGCTTTTCAAAAGATATTACCTTAATTACGAATAAATCGCATTAAACTGCCTTTATGATTTTTACTTTGAAAACTGCGCTTTTACCCTTTTCGCAATCGGGCATTGGGAAAATCCTAAGTCATTGCTTTGGTTCCATTTGGAATCCCCGATCGCTGATAGCGATATCGTATTGCGTCGGGAGTAGCGAGTAGGGCCGTTTAGCATGTGGGCATGGTGAGTCGCCGATCACCGATAGCGATGTCGCATCGCATCGGGGCGAGAGGGAGCTTATTTGCGTTTAAGCATTATTTCCGATTGCTGACTTCGCATCACATCGGAGCAAGGGGTTGTTAATTGTGTTACCTTATGTTTCACCGATATTCGATAGCGATTTCGCATCGACGGAAATCAAGATGTCCCTAAGTTGTATTTCCTTTGTCATTGCGATATGCGATCTTGCGATCGCTTTATCGCAATGATAAAGATAAATTGTTTTCCGCTGGGGATTTTGATTGGTTTTATTGAAAAGGCCTCTTTGAAATAGATCTTTAATTGATACCAATTTTAAAACAAAAATAAATAAAGGGACCCATTTCATATTATAGTTTTGGAATAGTAATGATATGAAATGGGGGGTTGTTGTATGGCACAACACAGACCTAATGAAACTGCCCAACTATGGTACAATCAGGCTCACGATAGAATAATTATCATAAAACAAAAAACACCTAATTGTATGACCTCCTGACTGTACAATCAGCCAATATTAAGGTAGACATTGAATCCAAAAAGATTTTGAAAAAATTGTAACCTCCCAACCACCCGAACTTCCGACCACATGACTACCAACTTGGAGTGACTACAAATAAATATGGCCCAACCTCCCAAACTTGAACTAAATGGATTTCGACACTACTTTTCTTACACTATTATAAAACTATTAATCGATCATGCCAACTCTCCATTATTCACCTCATTGCTTGAACCCTGTAGATAATCCATGTGCAATGTCCAATCATACAACAAGAGAATCGTGTTGGCCCAATCACAAGTTTTCCTGCCCTGAGTCCTAATTGCAACAGGATAAGCCTTATCCAATTCTTTCTATAAACTTATCATTTTTCCCCTTTTCTCGACAGTGAACATCCTTTCTTATTTTTTGAGAATGGATGTGTCATGGCCCTTTGGCTCTGCACCACACATAGTCTGTAGTCGACATTTCTGCACTGTCCTCAAAGGCCAGGTGTGTTGTTGCATGAACTACCTCCAACTAATCCTCTCGATTGCAGATTGCTCTCAGGAATTCATTCCGTCTATAGATCTAAATGAGCACCTCGCCACTCTATTGAAGTCATACTAAGATGTTCCATGACGTTACCACTTATGAGCTTGGGTGATAGCTACATTGAAGAATTACTATCCATGGCGCTTATTTGCCTTCGGGTAGGGAATTCCTCGCATGGTGGCACAGGCGCTCTTGCAGTTATTATCTGACCAAATCTTAGAGACACCTTACATCGGGCTTCTACCTCACCTGCCACACACCAACTATTTTAGAATGCTCATGAACTCTCTCAGCAACTCCTTGACACTGCTCATGAGTAACCGGGGCATTTGGTTATTGACATGGACTTGCGATCCTCATTGCCAAGCTCCCTGTGGCGGGAATGGTGGCTCGTGCACAATAAAGGCTAAAGTTTGTAGAAGCACTACAACAAGACATAATTGGCCAGAGTACATTCATTTGATCTTTCACATATTGTTTGCTTGTCAAGACAATATTTTGTAAACATATATCTTAATGTACAGATTGACCATCTCTGTCAAATAGAGCGCATTTGGTATAGATTTGTACATTAATACAAAGAGTCTCAAAACCCAGTTGTTCTAACTGATATTTTTTTGCAATTTGAATAGATAATTGAGGTCCTTAACTTCATTTATTGAAATAATTTATGATGTCATTAAGCATTTAGGAAAGTTATGGGACTCTTCTTCAGTTTGAACTTCAGACACACTATAATTACTATAATTTACTATATTAACTTATTTACTTTTTCATGAAAGCATATGACACATGTGCCCAAGGATATTCATAGCTACAATCAATATACAAATTAGGAAAGTATCAGTAATAGTTGCATTGCAGATATATTCAAAACAACACATATTGCACTTGCTATTTATCCATATCTATTACAATGACAATGCATCATAACCCATTAATTGGAAATTCTAATCATACAATATTTATATTTTTTGTCTGTAGTAAAACTAAATCTAGCCCTCTATCCACATTATCTCTTCCAAATGCTTATTTTCCTTTCGGAGCAAGTTTCTTGTCCTTCCATTACTACTGCATCCTTGCTCTTGCAATGAGTCCATACATTTTGTTCCCTTTTGCTGCTTGTATTATTTCAAACAAGCATGGGCCTTAATATTTTCCTAAGGCCGTTTAATTTCATGAACCATCCCCTTTACTTCATGGAGCACTAAGCCGTTAATGCCTATCATCAAGTTTAGGTTTCTTCTTTGCACAATAAACTGTATCATCCCTACCAGGAATTCTCTATTCCTAGTTCTACAATCCAAGTCCTCAGACCGAGTCACCTCTTTCTTTTGTTATTACAAATAATAAAACATATGCACATTATTTTTACAATGCAGCTCATACTAGAACCTTTGGTGAGGTTATGACATAGACAATAAAACTTCTGAAAACTAATAACCAACAATACCCTTTTCTACTGTCTATTCTTATTTGCTGATCTGATGCAAAGTGAAGCAAATGTCAAACTGTTGTAGCTATTTACTTATTTGTTTTAGCAAATAAGTTATCTATTAAAATAATAACTGTAAATATCAACACACAATTAAACAAAAAAAACAACACAAATGCCATTTTGCAAAAAGATAGCTAAAAGTAATTCTTGCAAAAAAAATTGTTTTCTCATTCCTTGTAAATAAATACCAATAAAAACATAATGAGCTAAAAAAAATTATATTATCAAAATGTCATTTTTTTTCTTCAATTAAGAACAATTTATAAAATTACTTATAAATTAAGATTCAATACTTTGAAATTAGAAACTAAAATGGAATAGTTTGGTATTAGTTTCAAAATACTTGACCTTATTTTTGTTTTTGTTTTTAGCAATTAGTTAGGTCTAAACTTTCCTTGTATATATGACCTTGAGCTAAAAGTTCATTTTCTCCTTCACACATAACATTATAACTAAATGAACTAAAAACTACACGCACATGAATCATGTATACAAATAAGAAGTGACATGCCACCACGTGACTTTTGTTATTATTATTATTTATATATGAATATCATTGAGTTTTACCCTTTTTCTCACCTTGGTGCATAATGTATACATTGTATATCTACATGCTTTCATAACATATGTATTTTTCATTTTAATTTATCCATTCTTTTATGAACTTTTTATCGTCACATATATAAACATGTTTTTGCTAATGGAACAAGTGCTACATAGTAGCTAGTACCTGCCACTTAGTTTAAATATAGCTAAATTAAAGTAAAAGACAATTGCATTTACACAAAAGAATGTAATAGTATTAGATGCATTTATTATCTTTGTTCTTTTAGCATGTACACCATCTTGCAATAGCAAGACAATTGCATTTAGGCAAAAGAATGTAATAGTCTTTGATGCATATATTATCTTTGTTCTTTTATGCTTACTTGATGTTAGTAAATAAAATATTTTAATAAAGATGTGCTGAAGCGATGTTACATTGTAGTTGGTACCTATTGCTTAGTTTAAATATAGATAAATCAAAGTAAAAAACAATAAAGCCATAAAATTTAATCAATAGTTTATATTCCATTATCTTTAAAGTTAACTTTATGTTAACTTGTTTCTAAAGTCTCGAGATCATTGTTACTATTATTTGTAGTTTCTCTTGTACATAAAAGAGGTTTTTTGTAATGTTCTTCCAAAAATAATACGTGTCACAAACCAAATGTTTTACAAAATGCATATTAATTAGATAATGCTATGATGTTCTTATATAATATAATTCAATGTTGAATCCTCAATGCATATGGGAGCTCTTTTACTAATACTAACACCCTCAAGAAAAAAATATGAAATTGTTCAATATGTTCAAGAGAAAAACATAAAATGCTTCGATACTAAATAAGATAATCATGCTTGTTTGCATAAGAAAATAAGTGTTGCAAGGCAACATAGTCCCTACCATTAAAATTAAGGAGTATGCTGCTACAAAATTTTCATATAGAAGTTGCTAGCATGAGACATATAAAACATTCTATAAAAAAATTAAAATAATAATAATAGAATATGGAGAAGATTAACATATATTTTTCATATATGTAAGCTAATAGAAAATTATTATTCTATGAAATTATTTTACAAAGCACCATTGTATTTATATTTATGTGATAAAGTTTGACAATTTATATTTTCCAAAAAAAAACAAAATCTTGTAATTCAATTATGAAGTAGCAACTTTGATAGGACTTGTTCAAATCACATTTACATTATGTGCATATACAACTAAATGGATGTTGCATTCATATAGATCTAAATTAGAAATTGTTTAGTACAATGTGCAATTACATAGTGTTGATCAATTTGGCATGGCACTTAACATGATGCTTGAGTCTTGCACAGGTGGGGACTAATAATGTGAAAATTGTAAGGGGTTTTTCTTGGGTTTCGTTTGGCCTAAGAATTTAAGGACCATCTCATAACTTGTCAATGTTTTGAAAAAGAGATGAGGAAACAATATTTATTAATGATTCTTTGTTTTTTCTAAAAATGATCACACTATGTCTAATAACATTGAAAATTATGGAGAAAGTAGGAATTCAAGTAGAGTGGAGAGGAGCTACTTTCTAATTATATGACAAGTTCATTGTAAAATCGAGGATTCCAATAAATGATAAAATTAGAAGGATCAATCAAAATCAGGAGTAAAATAGAGATGAAATAAGAATTTCTTCTCTATTTGACTTATATATAAATTAGTTAGAAAATTGAATCATAAAGAATAAAAGAGGTGTACATATAAGAAGGATTTTGTTTTTCAAGGAAAAAATGTAATTTTAATTATATAAATATGAAGAGTACATGCTGTAAATGCTTCATTAAAAAAAGTATCTCAAAATTAGAAACCAAGACTTGCCTCTTTCACAGAGTTACACATTACAATTATATGACAATAATGATAACAGAAAAATCCACATTGATATCAAATATTGATCCCCACAATGTCCCGATAGATGTCCGATAGATCATATATCCTGTTGTTGAATTTCGCTAAATGGTCTATGATAATATTGGAAATATTCATGTGACCTATTGTTGGAAGTAAAATTATAAGAGCGGACACGAATGAATTCCTCTAGCCCAATAATGGGTCTCACCACAACAGATACATTTTATGGAAGATTTCTTTAGGTTAGAATCAATCAAGAGGGCCTACCTCTTGGTTTGCTTATCCTGCTTGATGATGTCCTCGCTTGCTCGCTCCAGCAATCTTTCGCTTCCTTCTTCAAGCTCCTGAAGCAAGTAAACAACAACAGACAACAAACATGATAATAGACAAATTGCAATTCAACCTACTCAACAATTCAAGAAACATTAAGCCATGAATATGTAATATTAAAAAACATGTAGGAAATCAATCGATTGTTGCATATATTAATATCAAATAGAGATTACAACCATTCGTCTTGACGTTGCAGTCCTCCTCTGACAAGACCAGGTTCCCACACACTTCTGCTAGCATTCCATGATGGCCTCAATCAACAATAGTTTTAAGGCTCTTCCCTTTAGGCTTCACTCCAAACCAAATCACACTTCTCCCTTACACAACTAGATAGATACAACTTGTAGTAGCTTGCTTGTCTACTCTAAACCAAAATACCATCAACACTCAACCAAAAACTATGACTGCAACTAGTTTGTGCTTGGGAAGAAGGGAGGTTTATATAGGAAATATGGATGGGAGATGGATCCTCTTCTCATGGGAGAAGGTCTTATCCCTTGAGGTAGTTCCATCATTATAGGGGAAAGGAGCTCAAACTGTCATCCTCGACCCCATCAGACCAAACCATTTACCAAACTTCCGTTACGAAGCTTCTAGAGCTGGAAGCTTCGACTCTAATTTAAAAAATTTTCCATAACAGGACCGACGCGACTGGAACACAGCTTAGTCACTCCAGGAGTAGTGCTAATCTCTGCACATCAATGCGGGGGAGACGAAGGCCATTAGTGCTGGTCTTGTAAACGGGGCAAAACAGAAATTTCAGGGGAAATGGTGCAAAAGGGAAATGATCTGCTCATGAAGAGGGACACAATGGGAGTTTCTTAATGAAGGCAAAGCATGCGGGGTTCACTGTATAGGTCCACTAGGATCAAGGAACGGGGAGTACAGGGACAGTGACAAAATGCTGTGTAACAGATTCCCCCTAAAGTGTGAAGGCCGAGCAAGAGTGAGGGATGAAATGCTTTATAAATCGATGCGGGGAACCGGTCTGCCATTGGAAAACTTGCAAGCAAGTACAAATACATATACATGTATTGAGATGTCTGTCAAATGGTACATGAATCATGGCATGGACACAGCCATCCAGATAATCATGTAAATAGATCCACGTATGGGCACAACCATTCGTCAAGGAGGATCATAACGAAACCAAGGTATGGTCGCAACCATCCAATAATGAAAAGGATCACATATGATAACTCTTGGTCTGGTAGCAGCCAACCATATAAAAGAGAAATGCATATCATCATAACCATGTCACACCACTTCGCAACTTGGAATTTTGTGATTCGAGTCCAGGGTCTTGCACTCCAACACGATTCGACCAAAGTACATATTCTAACATGTGAATAGATGTGTTGACATCGAACATGCTAGAAATTCACTTGATTACCGGTCAATGAGAACTATTAACAAGCGCGAGAAAAACCACCAATAATGACAATGGTCCTCTAGGTACTATTAACACAATCCATAGAATGTGAATAGAGGAACTGAAGTCGAACACCTGTGAAATCACTCGATCAAAAGCCAATGATGTGAACTTGTCGTCGAATGTGAAGAACTTGCCATTAGGGCTTGCAAGCTCTAAGGTACTTGAAGGGAGTCTCTCGGTCAACTTTCTGGATACTAAGTTGAAGTCAATGGAAAGCGACCGTTTACGCGAAATGAGAGGATGCAAAATGATTTTGGATGATACAGAGAATCATAGGTAAGTGTAACTACAGAAGGACAAATCTTGAACATATCGGCGACACAACTGGAAGTTTGGTAGTTTTTAGATCCATGGGATCGGTGGTCATGATGATGTGGTAGAGATTAAAATGGAAGGAAAAAATGATTGGACCATACCCAAGAAGGTTAACGACACAAAGGAGGATGTCCTAACCCGACACGAAACAAAAAGTGTCATGTTCAAGAGTGAGTTTCCGACACAACTGATAGATTTCCAAATTTCCCCCCACCATTTCTGGCAGGTACCCCAATTATTTTTTAATCGCAAACTTGAAGGGGATAGCATATTCTTGCACTGTAAGTTCATTCTTCGGACGAATCCGACCTAGTAAGTTTAACAAGCCCTAGGAAGAAGAAGCTCATGTTCGTCATGGTGACGAATCCGATGTCATTTAATAGTTTAATGAGTCCGACAAAGGTGTAACTTGGTATCTTTTTCATGTTTAGAGAGTTTGAAAAGACATGTCAAAGAAAACTCCACATGGTCCCTTTTTGTACGTTTGTGTCTCTCGAGCCTAAAAAGGTAGAAAACAATACTTGAGAGAACTGCTTGACCATTTCAGTCAAGGGGTACCTTTTTCGTAAATAGTGCCTCCTAGCCCGAAAAATGGGTAAACTTATCCTGGGCGCACGATGTTTCACATCCGTTAACGAGTTTGAAATGACAAGGGATCAACTATCTTTTCGTGTTTAAAGGGTCAGAAAAGAGCTTGAAAGTAGACCCCCCATTTTATTCTCTTTTTACAAGTCAAAGGGGAAAAACACTTGACAATCTTTTCATTTTTTACGAGTCAAAAAAGAGCTTAAAGGTGACTCATCCTAGAGGAACGAGTGGTATAAAGGGTAGCAACTGGTTCCGGCAATGGAGGAATTGCTCAAAAAATGTAATGGTTAAGAGGTTGGCTAACAAAACCACTCATCACCGTGGTCCCTCAGGAAAGGAAAAATGACCAAGTGAAAGCATATGATTGACCAAAGAGATGGTGGCGATGGAATGAAACAACCAAGGCTCATCTAGCAGAAATTAGCTAATAAAAATGGTGATCACGAGGGTAAAATGGAGCATGGGTTCATTTTTACACAAGCTTGAGCCATGGAGAACTCTGCTTGGATTCGGTTTCATGTTTACACAAGCTTGAAACGAAAAACTATGCTTGCTATAAGTTCGCATGCCCCCGGAATAATGACTCAATCGAGGTACATGCCCCCCAAGCTTCATTTCAATCAACTAGGTGGATCGAATGAAGGTTCACTTTTAAGATCTTAGGAAGACTCGACTAGGATTTTATGAGATCTTAATCAAAGACTCGAAATGGAAAAGGGAGTTGCTTCATTTTTAAACGAGGTTGACACAGTAAAAGAACTATCCTAAATACCCTTGTTTCATTTTTTAATGAGCTTGACACAAGACAAAAAACTATGCTCACACATTTCTTTCATTTTTTAACGAGGTTGACACAAGACCAGGAACTATCCTCATCTGCTGTTTCTTTTTTAACGAGGTTGACACAGAAAAATAACTATCCTCGTGACTCCTTGTTTCATTTTTTAACGAGGTTGACACAAGACCAGGAACTATCCTCACTAATCTAATCATGGACCACATGAGAACATGGCTCCCAAGAGGTCTTCACTAGATGGAAGAACCATGCTCTGGGAAGAATACACATCATTTGGTACCAAAGACAGATCGAGTTCCAATGCCCCCAGTACATAATGTACTATACCATCTATGTGATCATCAGTAGATGTGAAGATGGAACGGGTAGCCACATAATTGACCTATGGTGGGGAAGGTACAACTTGCAAACAAGAGCCAATAGGGGATGATGGTTGCAAAGGAGGCACCTGGTGACCATTGAACAACAGTTGATCAATAATCACAATTCTCCCTTTATGCAGAAAACAAGCCACATGGAAAAGTGAAGAAACAAGAGCTCCCATGACATAAACATAGTCGTGTCCAAGGAGAAGATTGAAATCTAATAGACCTTGGAATACCATCACGTCTATACAGATGGTCTTCCCTTCAAAAGTAATAGGGAACTTCGGAAGGACCCCCAAGGGTTGATTGGTTCCTCTGTTGAAAGCCAATAGATTCTGGGTAATAGGCACAAGCTGTGGGGAACCCAAAGCTTGCCAAGTAGTAGAAGACATGATTTTAACAGACGATCCTTCATCTAATATAGTGCCATGTACTACCATATTATAGGCTTGTATTGTGATCTCGAAAGGCACATAAGATGGGAGGCAGAAAGCAATCAATGGACCCCAATCGAAAGAGAAGACATAACTACTTGATGTGGGTATCATATGATTGCCCCCATGCCCTGCAAGAATAGGAGAAGGACTCTCTTGAATAACTGGGACGGGAGGGTCACTCTTTGATTCATGAGAATCTGAGGAGATGAGAAGAACATGAGTAGTATGATCATCACTGTCTTCGGGAACATAGTGAACAACTGAAGGCAGAGCCAAGTCGACACTCTTTTCGACCAATGGTTGCTCGGGAACAGACACAGGAGAGTCATGCTCAGGAAGAGTAGGATGGGTAAGAGATGAACCTAAGTCAATCTCTTGACCAACCAAGAGAGGGTCAGAAGAAAGGCTCTGATAACCAACATGAAGTTGGGGTTGAGGAGCTGCAAGGTTTTCCAAAACTTTGGAAGCTTTCTCCATAAGACGACAAAGGTGAAGAAGATGCTCTCCTTCACATAACCTATAGGGGAATTTAATCTTTCCCTTCTTCTTATCATTAGCTGAAGGCATAGCATCAACATGACCTCCAGAGGTCGATGGGGATGATTGATCCAAATTTTGAGACCATACCTCTAAGACTTTGGGAATGCCAGGACAGTCCCGAAGGAAATGGTCACCCTTACACAACTTTCAAGGGAATCTGACCTTCCATGGAGGATCAAAAGGTTTGTCGATAGGAAGTGCATTTAGAGCAATAGCTACACGGTTGGCCTCTCACTTATTTGACTTATTCTTCTTCGTCTTCTTATTCTTCTTCTTTTCCTCCTGGTTACTGGATTTCAAACTTTCACCAGGCAAAGCAGAAGAGGAAAAGGAAGAAACAAGGGAAGAAGGGGAGAGGTCAACCTTAGAATCAATGTGATGTGGTTCAAATGAAGGAGATGGTGGTGCAGAAGTTGGGATACTCGAGACCACCGAGGTAAAAAATAACCAAATAGGTAAACCAATGGTTAACCCAGGGAGGGACAACGTTGCCATATAAGGATCACCAGTGTTTCCAAAAGAAGGAAAAGGACCAGGATTCCCATCTAAGGGGAACCCTTGACTGGTAGACTCTGGGAATGTTTCCATTGGAATCGACCCTAAAGAATCACTAAGGAAGATAACTTTAACCAGGAATATTTCGTGGGCAGTTAATTTTAAGACACTGAAACAAAACTTTTCCTTTTCATATTTTAAGAGTCGAGAAAAGGATGAAAGGTGACTCTAGTTGCTTTCAGAATTAATGATATCGAAAGGACAAGTGCTCGATGACCTTTTCAAATTTCAAGAGTCAGTAAAGATCAAAAATGACTGCTCAAGGTACTTTAGACATAAAGGATTACCAGGTAACCATGAACTACAGAATACCTCTCGGCGAACTGAAAAGTACAAGTAGGTAATCTCCCCGAATGATGTGCTTGGTGTATCACGTTTACAAGGTGGCAGACTCAACTTCCAATGAATAAAGGATTACAAACCTAGTAGGGTCTCCCTTTATATACACGACGGTACAGGGAGCACAAGTCCGTACCAGTGCTGTCTAATGCCGAAGTGAACGATAGCTGCTAGGTTTAAAGATGCCGGAAGACGTCTCTAGCCTAGACCACTAAATGTGAGCATTAAGTTTCAATGCTTCCTTAGGTTAATTCAATAAATTTTACTTGTTTATCTTGAATTAGGTTTCAATTATAAGGCCCTACCACTGTCATCTGACAAAACTCCTACATGCAGCTACATGATAAAATATATATTTGTTTTCGATGAGAGTTAACACTAATTGAGAGATAGAGAACACACAAGCAATGCGACAATCAAAGAATAAAATATTTGACTAATAAATCCACAAATTCACTTAATCTTCCTATAATAAAAAAATAAGTTTCATTTCATTTCCAATGCTTATGATGATGCAATTCTAGCTTCTTAGTAATGCTACTAATGCAATATTTTCGCTTAAGTAAACTAGAATGATGTTCTCCTTTTCATAAAATGCAAAATGAATCTTTCACATAAAGCACTTTAAATGAAAATTTTCTCAATTCCCAACAAAAAGGCATCAATCAAACCCAAAGCATTATAAATGAAACTAAAAGCAACTTCTTCCCTGAATCGAACAAACCAAACACATAAATGCATCAATTGACAAACAAGCAATGTAATCTATACATGGAAAGAGAAAAGAGACACTCAAAATAAGAGAACAAACGAGAATCTTTCACTCATTCAATTGAAAACAAAGCATCCTAGTCACTTCTAGGAGGAAGAAGAGAGTCTGAGGGTTAATAGACCCTAGCATTAGAATGGGAGAAATTCTAAGTTTTTCTTACCCATGAGACCGAAGCGACTTTTGGGCAAAAAGTAGCACCGATCGGCACGACTGACCAGTACTACAAGTAGCGCTGATGGCTGATCGGTGCAACTTTTTGGCCAAAAATAGCATCGATCGATGGATTCAAAGACAAAATAAAAAAAAGAACTTCACATAGGGCCAGACTTAACACATCAGAGGGTGTGCTTGTTAGGATTCCAAGAAACTCTCCTAGGTTGTAGCTCGGAGATGCCTGGTAACATATAAATTCAACTATTGTTACAAGGTTTAATGGGAGGAATGATGGTTTGGTTCAAGCCAGATAACCACTTCTACTCTGTTTCACTCCAGACATGCATGAACACCCTCAAACTACAAGGCTTTAAACCACCAATGCTCATAGTTTAGATATTAGGTGAATGTGGAGAATACTAACCACACCAGCAGATACACAAGACCATGTGATGGCTGGCTGCAACTAGTACAGAAACCTGCAAATCTAGTCTATTAATGCAAAGACAAGATGACATTTCTCCTGCATTAGATAGAAAGAAACCTGAGCAACCTATTTAGTGATGCATTCAATATTCTAACACAAAGATAAGATGACAATTATCTAGTGCTAAACATCAAGAGATCAAGAACAAAGCATATCAGGTACAAGCTTGGAACAGAGGAAAATGGACAGTGAGCAGTTAACAACAAAAGAGGCTTGTATTTTGCTGAAAATGAAGATGAGACGCTACAAGTGACAAAGTGTCTACAGTCTCTAGAAGTTGAACCTTACATCAAATGCCAACCTTGATTACATCCTTCTTCTGGGTATTTATAAGTTTACATTACAATGGCACCTGGCCATTTAGGTATAGAGGGGTCTTAATTGACCACCAACTACATTTAGTTGCCTTATGGAGTATCTAAATGAGGTTGCTTGCTTTACTGTGTAAATCTGATCAGCACAAATGCTGTGCTGTCCTTTAGGCGGTTGGAATGCTCGCAGCAGTGAAGTCCATGACTGATAAATTCTGTTACAGAGCCATGCTATGTCCTTTTCTCCCTTTGGCCATATTTTTTGTTTAATGTGGTTGTTGGGGATCCGAATGTTATCAATCAAGAAGAGTTAGTCATTTCCTCCATCGAGTAACAGAAAGGACGTAAGACGTAGGGTTCATGGGTAGGAGGATTGCTGGGATGAATGAGAGAGACGACTGTCATATCGGGGAGATGAACGACGGAGATGGATTGGCGAAGGCTATCGACCGAGGTGGGAGCGGGGTGTGTTAGGGCTGTTGGATCTTCAGCGGATAGATCAGACGGTCATCGGGCGATGGAGTTGCGTGGGCAGTAACGGTTTTCATCGCACTGCTTTCGGGCGCTAAGTGGTAATTTCCTGGGGTTAAGCGATTCCACTCAATGAACGACACGTAACAGTGGATGAGAGAGAAAAACCACCCTCATCGCGCGCTATCATTTGATCTAGTTGTTCTCGCGATATGTGCAAAGGTCGTCAGATCTGGTGGAGATGATCTGATGGTAGAGAGTGGTAGAGCGGGTCGCCTTTATCGGGTGCGATGTGAGCCATTGGATTGGCGGGGGTGATCAACAGTGGGGATGCGGTGGGATGGGTTACGAGCACAAAAGGCATATGGATAAGTTTTTGTGGTTAGTTTAGCTTTGCGCTTAGGGCTGAGGCCAAAGGGATTTTTGTCGGATTTAGAAGGTTTGTTTAGGAAATGAGGAAGATTAAAGATGAGAGGGGTGAGGAAAAAGGGAAAAGTGACCAATGTAAGCCCCTTTTTGGAACACAACCAAACATAACAGGCTTCCCTCTAACATTAGAAAGTCAGCGTTGCATAGCCCGGCTAACAGGGCTAAACCATGCAAGCACACAAAGAAAGCTAAATGAAGCTTTCTAGTCAGGGAGAAAGTGTTCTAAAAGGCCTACGGGATCAAAACCATAAGAGCAAAACACACTGGCCAAGATTGGGGACAAACCCTAATATTCACTTACAAGAATCGGCATGACTGCCTAATTGACAAAAAGCGCCAGAGGCTGGTCGGAGCGACTGTTTATCAGCAACTCGCGCTGATTAGCGCGACTGTTAGCAGATTAAGCGCGTTGATTGAGGGAGCTAAGGAAATTTTTTTTTTTTTGAAATAGGGACCAGATCTGCTACTATGAATTTTAGACTCAAACCAGTAAGCAAGAGAAAAGAAACAAAACCAAAGGGAAAATATGAAACTAGAAAAGTTCTCACAAAATCATGAAATCCAAGACAAATAAAAGGATTGGGATCCCCAGTGGAGTCACCAATTTGTGGTGAAGTAAAATTATAAGTGCGAACACGAACAAATTCCTCTAGCTTGATAATGGGTCTAACCACAATAGATACATTCTATGGAAGATTTCCTTAGGTTAGAATCAATCAAGAGGGCCTACCTCTTGGTCTGCTTATCCTGCTTGATGATGTCCTCGCTTGCTCACTCCAGCAATCTCTCGCTTCCTTCTTCAAGCTCCTGAAACAAGTAAACAACAATAAACAACAAACATGATAATAGACAAATTGCAATTCAACCTACTCAACAAGTCAAGAAACATTAAGCCATGAATATGTAATATTACAAAACATGTAGGAAATCAATCAATAGTTGCATATATTAATATCAAATAGAGATTACAACCATTTGTCTTGACGTTGCAGTCCTCCTCTGACAAGACCAGGTTCCCACACACTTCTTCTAGCATTCCATGATGGCCTCAATCAACAATAGTTTTAAGGCTCTTCTCTTTAGGCTTCACTCCAAACCAAATCACACTTCTCCCTCACACAACTAGATAGCTACAATTAATAATAGCTTGCTTGTCTATTCCAAACCAAAATAACATCAACACTCAACCAAAAAATATGGCTGCAACTAGTTTGTGCTTGGGAAGAAGGGAGGTTTATATAGGAAATATGGATGGGAGATGGATCTCTTCTCATGGGAGAAGGTCTTATCCCTTGAGGTAGTTCCATCATTATAGGGGAAAGGAGCTCAAACTATCATCCTCGACCCCATCCGGCCAAACCATTTACCAGACTTCCGTTACGAAGCTTCTAGAAATGGAAGCTTCAGCTCTAATTTAAAAAACTTTCCATAACATGATCGATGTGACTGGAACACATCTCATTCGCTCTGGTTGGCATGACTTGAACACATCTCAGTCACTCCGGTCAGTGCGAGGAGTAGTGCTAATCTCTACACATTGGCGCAGTGGAGATAAAGGCCATTAGCGTCGGTCTTGTAAACTGGGCAAAATAGAAGTTTCAGCGGAAATGGTGCAAAAGGGAAATGATCTACTCATGAAGAGGGACACAATGGGAGTTTCTTCATGAAGGCAAAGCATGCGGGGTTCACTGTATAGGTCCTCTAGGATCAAGGAACGGGTAGTGTAGGGACAGTGACAAAATGTTTGTAGAATTTCCCACTGTAGATCACTTGATAATGCAATATACTAAAGCAAAATACTTGATCTACTTCTACAAACAAACTTGTGGAAGATTAATCGATTTTGAGAAAGATCAAATAGAACACATATAACAAAGAATGAGAAATCAATCACATGAAACACAAAAGAATACTCAGGGGAAAGCCTCAGCTAAAAACCCCGATCTCTGTATTATCATACAAGTGGAAATATGTCCAGATTACACAAAGCTTTAGCTCACAAGCTATCCAGCTCTCAGTACAATTCCTCTGCTACTCATAAATAGTCAAAGGCTTCTCACAAAGCTTCTATATGCCCTCCAAGCCTCCTATTTCCTTGCGCAGTTTCTCCTGGGGTCCAATGCTGCCACCTGTGTGAATTCACCTCTCACACAACTCACCAAACTCAGAAGTAACTAAGCAATCCTGAAGGAGATAATTCCTTCTGCATGGAAGAGTTTCCTATATAGGAAAAATCCTCCAACTGATAGTACACTGTCCCTTCCCCTGATCTCAACTGGGTCTCTGACTGAACTGAGTCACATGCATGAGTCATTTATGAGAGAATATTTAGTTATCTAAAGTGCAGCAGTTACATGCATGCATGCATTAACTAACTGAACTCACAATTAGTTCAACAAATTGTTTGAACTAATCTAACTAGACTTAACTCAGTTAACTAAGCTAACTAATTACAACTCAAAGTACAACTCATCCTGATCTCCTTTAATCAAGGGATAGCTTCCTCAATCGAAGGGGAAAGTGTTGCATGTCTTCACATAGACTTCATGTTTGATTTTCTACAACTAATTAACTCAAGATCAATTAATTAATTATTTTACAAACAAATGCTAAGATCAAATTCGAATTTTAATTCTCAATTTTAGTTTAGGGACTAACTAAAATTGGAATGTATCCCAAAATTGCTATTTTTAGCATTTCTATTTTATCATTCCTTGTTGCTATATCCAAAACTGGTACCTGAAATGCTATTTATAGCAATGCTACTTATAACATTTCTATTTTTGGCATTTCTTGTTGCTATTTTTAACAATGTTGTGTAACACCTATGCTCCTGTATCAACCAAGTACCATAATGTTGCACCGCAACTTCTTTGGATAAAACGTCTGCGATCTGGTTCCTTTCCCTGAAGATATGATTACATATTACAAAGACAAAATGGGTGTTTAATATCATAATTTAATCCAACAGGTTTCTAAACACATGCACATGAAAAATAACATCTTGATTGAACCACTTTACTCCAATTTTTGAATCACCAAAAATCTTCAGATGACGACGTCTTTTCTCAATAGAAAAGATAAGCAGAACTCAAAGGTTGTTCAGTTCAAAGTAATTGTTTATGCCTCTCCCTAATCCCATCTTTAGTTTAAAGTAAATATCATCTGATAAATACAATATATCTCCTCCTCCGCAACCATCATATTGTGTTGTTCCATCAAAGTAAGCCCATGGGATTGATTTATTAATGATTTCAGTGATGATATTCCCGATCTTAGGAGTTTTTACATTTTCACGGATAAGATTGAATGCAGTAACTGTATGGGAAGCAGAAAACAACCAATCCCATTCTTTATCTTGAAATATTTTGATGTTCCTACCCAACCAAATTGCCTAACATACCAGCATGGGTAGATTCTTGAGTTTTTCTGATGGGACACTAGTCCACCACATTTCCCATGCTGCCTGCACTGATTTCCCCTGCCATTGAGTGGTAATATTTAAACATTGAAAAATCAATTTCCATAGATGTAAAGTGATGGGACACTCCAGAAACAGATGAGCAATAGATTTTGAGTTTTCTTTACATAATACACACTAGACTGGGCCCTGGAAGGATTGTCGTTGGAGAATATCACCCGTGGGTACCTTATTTCATAGCAAGCACCACATAAATAACATAGTTCTTGGAGGGCCCTTTAGCTTCCAAATCAATCTCCACCACCAATTTGTGATAATTGGTTCACTACCAGTACAAATGAAAAGATATCCTTCTTTCAGAGAATAATCGCCATGGTTGGCACAAGACCAAATGAGCTCATCCTTTCTATTTTGGATTCTAATATGGGCTTCATCAAGTGCATCAATAAATGAATTCCATACTTGATGCTAGTGAACCAGTAAATGCATGTCGAGTGCCAAAATACAACCTTGATGAAGCAGAGTGGAGTTGTTATCTTCAACAATCTGATTTAAAGTACTGTAACCAACATCTCCTAAGAATTGTAACAAATTTGGTAGTGAAAACTGCAAAAATCGTGCTGCTTGCTGAATGAGTTACGCAACCCTTGTCAACTAACGTAGCAACAAGTGGCCTCCTACTGCTAGGGTCTAAGCACCATGGACGCATCAGAGGAGGGAGATCCTCTCTCAGATCAACAACAAGAAAATGAAGGAACAACAAAAGCTTTTGCCTCTCTCATTTCTGCAATGGCCCCAGCAAAGAACAGACTATCTCTCTCCCTCCTGCCCTTCCCCGCAGAGCAACACTTTCTCTGGCGGAGCGTGGATTAGTGGGGCAGTTTACTGGGTTATGGCCATCACCCAAAACTGTGCAAAAATGGGTAGAAAGGAACTGGACTGCATCAATAGATGGAAAAATCTCAATCAGGTTTTGTGGAAGAGGTTACTACACCTTTCACTTTGAAACCAAGGAGGATCGAGATCTGATTTTCAGGAACGGACCCTATTTTATGGATACAAGGGGTTTGTATATAAACAGATGAATGCCAGATTTCGACCTAGAAATGGATGTTCCCAATGCTGTCCACGTTTGGGTTAGATTGCCACACCTTCCCCTTCATTGTTGGGGGGATGATTCAGTCAAAGCCATAGGAAATGCAGTTGGGAAATATATAGATAGGTGCGAGCCAAAGGAAAATATGCATGCATGCGCTAGAATCTGTGTAGAAGTGGATCTTGGGAAAGGGCTACCAGAAGCTATCAAAATCAAAGTGGACCAGTGGACACACATTGTTATGAAACCAGCTCAAGAAAAGATAGAAAAGATAGATCAACACCTTAAAATTCAGCCTCTTCGAGGGGGCAACCTCCTTTACATTACACAAATGAACAATTCTTGGATGATTCAAA
>APFE030762933.1:4877-19072 GCA_000404065.3 Pinus taeda | reverse complement strand
GTGGAAACATCTAGAACATAATTGTGCAATTACACCTCTTTGTTCC
Source organism: Pinus taeda (assembly GCA_000404065.3). Classification (NCBI taxonomy): domain Eukaryota; kingdom Viridiplantae; phylum Streptophyta; class Pinopsida; order Pinales; family Pinaceae; genus Pinus; species Pinus taeda. The sequence continues at coordinate 19,026 of APFE030762933.1, read as the reverse complement.
TTTTCTAGAAGCTTTGTCATACCGTTAGAGCTGATTATCTTTCCCAGTTTCCCTGCAATACCCCTTAATCCAACTTCCTTTCCTTCCACAGAAAATTTCATGAAAAGTTCTTGAAAATTAAAAGCTATTGTACCCAAGGATTGTAGCCATTGGACTCCTAGTACAACATCAACACCTCCGATTGGAATAGAAAGCATTGGGCTAGTCAATACATATTCTCCCATCGATAGCTTGATATTATGGCACTTTCCAGAGCAATTTATTGTTCCTCCATTTGCAACCATCACTTGACACTCTGGTGTTGGATATAATAAGAAATTCAATTCTTTTGCTACCTTACAATCAATAAAATTGTGGGTACTTCCTGGATCAATCAACACTATTACCTTTTTCTTCTTGATTTGTCCTTCTATATTGATGGTTTGAGGAGTGGTAATTCCAGCCAATGCATTACAAGATATGGTCGGATTCATTTTTCTTTATCTAGGCTTTTTTCCTGGAGTATATCCTCTTCTTTTGACCTTTCTTGTTCATTTTCTTCTTCCTCTTCACAATCTATGTAGAATAATTTCTTCTCAGCACACTTATGAACTTTAGTGTATTTGCTATCAGAACTGTAACAAAGCCCTTTTTCTCTTTTTTCTTCCAATTGTTGTGGTGTCAACCTTATAGGTTGTGGAAGACTAGGGGAAACAACACTTCCATCTTTATAGTTGTAAGTGGTATGCTTCCTGGTTGCCATAACTTTGCTTTCCATTTTTCTTGCTAACCTGAATGCCTTCTCTGATGAATCAGGTTCCCAAAGGTGAACATCATGTTGGATATTATCCTTTAAAGACCCTATGAACACATCAATCCTATGTTGCTCTGGAATATTTTTTACCCTTATGTTCAATTTTTGGAACTCCTCAATGTGCTCCATTATTGAACCATTTTGTTTGAGACTTATCAATTGGCTAAAAAAAGTGTTGCTTTTTGTATCCTCATAATTTGCTGTCAATTATTCCGTAAAAATTGCCCAAGTGATAATTTGTTTACGAGAGCAAAGCCATTGATACCATACAAACTAATTTGGTTCCAAATATAAAGTTGCAATACATATCTTTTGTGTGTTTTGCACATTATTGAGATTGAAAAATTGCTCCATCTGTAATATCCATGTTGCGGGATCCTTGCCATCAAACTTCCTCATATCAATTTTTGGAATATGGCGGGTCTTCGATCCCACATTAGATTCTATGAAATCATGATTATCATTTCTTTTGTTCGCATCATGAGTTTCCTTTACAACCTTTTCACCATTAGTAAGTATTTCTTGTAAAAAATTTGTCAAATTTGTCTTCAAGTCTGCCATGTCTATCTTCAAATCTGTCTTCAAATATGCCATGTCTCTCTTCAAATATGTCTTCAAATCTATATTAAAATTGTCCATCTTAGATTCCATGCCCTTTATCTTATATTCCACGCCATTTATCTTAGCTTCTGTTAGCTTTTGTGAGTGTGACATTTGTTGCACTTGTTCTTGTAATTTTGATATATCATGTAGCATTTCCTCCTCTTCTTCATGAGTCATGCTAGGGCTTTCAAGTTCCTTACTAGGTGTTTGCATTTTCTTTCCTCGGGGCATTCGTTACTGATAATAATGCTCTACTATGCCCTTTGAATTCCTTCGAAATAAATTTTCAAACCAATCTCAAGCAAAAATTTAAAAGAATCTACACACTTTTTTTCACTTTGTAGGAGCTCGATATTGCCTCTGATGTATCTCTGTACTTTCAGATCATCCAGTTCTAAAATTGCGACCTGCAGTAGCCCTCTGTGTCCTCTTTCCAATGCCACCAATCTGATCCAAATTGGATTCTCCAAGGAAGAGTTATGGAAAATCTCCCACAGTGACCTGATTATGGACTAGTTCAGTAGAGCGAAATTTTACGACGTGCCGCGAGTCACTGTTTCGACCTTTGGCTCTGAAAAATATAAACAAGAAACTACAGTCCGTCCTCTCTCTGTACCTTCTTACGAAATTTCAATCAGATGCTCAGAGAGAAAGTTATGACGATTTTCCCCAGGTCACCTGTTTGGAATGAAATTCTAGAGTTTGTAAGAAGACTAACTTCCTCAGATCATATCTCCGCAAATATAGCGTGAACAACTCTGAAATGTGGACCTAAGATTCAACGTGTTTTCTTCTCAAATGGGTTTTTTTTAGCTTCTAAAATGCCGCAGAAAAAAAGGTTATAGAGAAAATGCCACGATGACCTGTTTGGAGCAGCGAAACCCTAGGATCCAAACATCTGATACCAAATGTTATGAAACCAGCTCAAGAAAAGATAGAAAAGATAGATCAACGCCTTAGAATTCAGCCTCTTTGAGGGGGCAACCTCCTTTACATTACATAAATGAACAATTCTTGGATGATTCAAATGACAAAACCTCCTTTCTATATATAGGAGCCTAAGGAGTCACAATATAACCCAACCGACCTAACAATAATAATATAAAGCCATAAAAATAACAATAGAGGGATTCTATGGGGCACAGTAATAACAATATGGGGATAATAGGGGCAAAACAATATTAATAAGAGATGCAACTACAATATTAATGGGGTAATCACTAGTATTATAGGGATCCAACACACATACAACAGTTGGATTATGAACAAATCCCCTTCAAATGCAAGGTATGTCACGAATATGGTCATTTTGCAAATGGGTGTACAAAAAAGAAAAAGAAAATGAAAATGAAAAGAGTGAATATCCAGATAATAAATGGGAACAAGTTAAAGCAAAGAAGACAGTCCACAAACAACCAAATCTATCTTCCTTGTAGCCCTCCACATCCTCTGATCTCCATCCCCCATCACCCAAAGAAGATAATAATCCTCTGGTAGCCTTAATCCTTTTGAGCCTTTGGATCCTTCAACTCCCCCTTCCCATGGACCAAGATCCAGATCTAGATCCAGATCCCCACAACATACCCCCAACCCCCCTTCATCCCCTCTAGTATCAAACTCTCACACCCTTCCCCACCACCTCAGTAGACATAATTCTAACCAGAAAACAGTCAAAGGAAGCACCCCCAAATGTAGAATATAAAAAAAAAGTAGGAAGAAAGACAAACAAAGAACTCAGGGATGAAGCAGCAGCTAAGGAAATGTCATTAGGAACACAACAACCTATGGAAACCTTCTTAGGAAGGAGTACATGAAACAAAGAAAAAAGCCAACAAAAAGGGAAAGGAGCCATGCACCACCCAACAAGTAAATAATGATAGTGGTCTCCTGGAATTGCAGAGGAATGGGATCATCAGTCAAAGAAAATGCCACAAGAGACATTCTGGCAAAAGATAGCCCAGACATCCTTGTGATTTAGGAGACAAAAACAAACATCAAAGAAATTGAAAATATAAAAAAAAAAAAATCAGAAATTATGAATGGGAAGCAATATAGCCAACAAGAGTGTCTGGAGGTATTTGCACAATATGGAAAAAAGGAACCAAGGAATTAATAAAATACAAAAAAGATCAGCGTTGGATCCAAACGGATCTAATGCAAATTAGTACAAAAGAGAGATACAGTGTTATAAATATATATGCCCCAAACTACTACAAGGAAAAAGAGCAATGTCGGGCCACTATAAAAGAAGCACTAAAATAAATACAAGCTGGGAAAATAATACTAAGAGGAGATTTAAATTTGGTAAAAAGTATAGAAGAAAAGTTTGGAGGAACATACCACACAGACCCATCCAGGGATATTCTAGAAGAAATAATGGAACAACAAAATTTAATAGATATCTTGCCAAGCAACGCGAAATACACTTGGAGCAATAAAAGAGTGGGCAAAAGCAACATAAAAGAAAGGCTAGATAGAATTATGATACAAGAAAACATAGTAGCAGTGCACATCTCCATAAAATAAAATTTTTTACACACCACAACATCTGACCATAAACCGGTGACAATAGTCATGGGCAAAATGGAAAACTAGGGACCGCTCCTGTTTAGATATAGCTCAATTTGGGACAACAACACATAAATCAACAAACTAGTCAAGGATGTATGGGAGCCAAGAGTAACAAGATCACCTCAGTATATTTGGGAAACCAAATTAAAAACTACAAGAACCAAATTAAAGGAATGGGCAAGAGCAAATGAAAAAAACGAAAAAAAGAAAAGAAAAAAGAGTTACAAAAAAAAATGGAAAGCATGCAAATTGAAAAAGAAAACAGAGAAGAAGGCAAGCAAGATTATCTAAGAGAGAAGGAAATCTTTTGGGAAATATACAGGGAAAATAGGAAAGAAGAAGAGGCAAGATTGAAATCCATAAGTTTGTGGCTCAAGGCAGAGAACAAAAACACATCATTTTTCCACAATACAACGAAAATAAGAAGAGCAAGAAATCAAATAGAAAAAATTCAAGTTGAAAGCCAAGAGGTCAAAGGTGCAGAGGAACTAAAAAAAGTAGCCTATCAGCACTTTAAAAACTTACTCTTAGCCAATGAAGAAATGGCTGAGAGTGAAGATTTCTTAAAGTACACACAAAAAATAATTAAAAAAGAACAAAATGCAGCAATGTGCAAGGATTCCATAGAAGAGGAGGTAGTGGCGGCCATATGGAGCCCACATTCGGACAAAGCCCCAGGGCCAGATGGTTTCACAATAGCATTCTACAGATCTCATTAGTATACTATCAGAAAGGATTTCTTAAGAATGGTGAAGAATGTCTTCAAAAAATAAAAATAGGATGCAACACAAAATCTTCCTACCTTGCTCTAATCCCAAAGGAAGCAAACCCCTCAACTTTCAACAGGTTTCACCCTATTTCTCTTTGCAATTCATCTTATAAGATAATAAAAATAATAATTGCAAATAGAATCAAGTAAGTATTTCCAATAATCATATCTGAAAACCAAGGAGGATTCGTGCCCAACAGGAAAATCATAGATAATGTAATTATTGTACAGGAAGCCGTACACTCTAGTATGCTAAGGCAAGAGAAAGGTCTCATAGTCAAGCTAGATATGGCTAATTCTTTTGACAGGATCAACCATTCATATCTAATGGCTGTCCTTCAGAAACTTGGTTTCTCAAGAGATATAGTGGAAGTCATACAGGCATGCATTTCTACTCCTTGGCTTGCCCCCCTCATAAATGGAAGGCCCAATGATTTCTTTCAAAGCACAAGAGGCCTTAGGCAAGGTTGTCCTCTCTCTCCTCTCCTATATATTATAATGGCAGAAACTTTAAGTAGGGCTTTGGAAAATCAAAGAAAGGAAAGAAACATCACCAGGATTAGAATAGCAAAAGGAGTAAAAACAATAAACCACTCACTCTTTGCTGATGACACATTGTTGCTGGGAGGGGCCTCAACAATAATAGCAAGGAGGTTAAAAAAAGTTCCGGATGATTTTTTACAGGTCTCAGGTGGGCTATTAAACAATACAAAATGCAGGATATATGGATGGAATACCCCCCCCCAGAACTATGCAAAGGACCTCACAAATCTTAGACATCCATGTACAGGAAAATGGACACACTTCTTCTACCTGGGACTTCCAATCTCAAAAGAGAACTAAACAAATTGAAAAAATGAAAAACAAAATACAAAGGTGGGGTATGATGTGGCTGAATATGGCAGGAAGCATAATACTAATCAAAGCACTCCTTGCAGCACTACCTATCTACAAATATGCAATAATCATGGCCCCGGCAAGTGCCCACAAACAAATGGAGTTAATCTTAATAAGCTTTTTGTGGTAGGGGGGGAAGCAAGAGAACAAAAAATTTAGCCTGGTCAGGTGGGAGAAAGTAGTACTACCTTATGAACAAGGAGGACTATCAATTCGGATACCTGGGCTCATGATGCAGCACTGGGAATGAAAATAGTATGGAGACTACTTACAGGAAAAGAGAGCTGGTGGAAAAAGACTCTTTTATCAAAATATATGGATGGCACTAGGGAAAGATTGCTTAATGGAAATATCCAAATAAGACAATGTAACCAAGTTTGGAAGCTAGTTAAAAAAACAATTCCATTAATGAGTAGATACATTTCTAAAATCCCAGGCAATGGAAAAAAAATTTCAATTTGGGAGGACAGAATCATGGGAAAAGAAACACTACAGACCCATTCAGAAATTGAAGACATACAAGAGTGGATGAAAGGTAAAGGTTTCAATACTTTACACTCAATCTCTCTATGGAACCAAAAGAAGTAGCAAGACTGGAAAATCTCAGCAATTTCGACAGATCTGGAAGGGCAATGGAGCAAAATCAGGCAGCTCTTAAAAGGGGCAGCGCCAATCCACCATGATGAGGAAGATGAATATCTCTGGGACCCAAGTGATGGACATTATACAATTAGGTCTGGATATAAAATCCTTCAAGAAGAACCAAATCAACATGATTGGGATTCTTGGAAAATAGCATGGAAATCAGGAAGTTTGCCTAAGATCAAAATGTTCATCTGGACTCTTTCAAAAGGGAGAATACTAACCAGTGAAAACTTAAAAAAAAGGCTTTCAAGGTCCAACACGATGCCCATTATGCATGCAGGGTGAAGAAAATATACAACATATTTTCCAAGAATGTAACTTTGCGAAATAATTTTGGTAGCAGCTAATAAGTCCTTTGGAAATAAGAATAAATTTTGAAAAGCCCTTGTCAGATTTTCTTCATACCTAGGCCTACCCATACACAACAAAGAAAAAAGCCACAATCCAGAGAATATGGAAATGCATTCCAGTGGTTCTATGTTGGCAAATTTGGTTGACACGGTACAAGTGCATTTTCAAAAATCAAATCCCAAGGATAGGGAAGACCCTCTCAAAAACGTGGGGCCTAACTTCTAAAATACTCAATGTTAAAGGAACAACTCCAATAGACTATAACACGCTTCAACAGGAAGAGCGAGATTGGCTCAGCAAAGCCATAATACATAATAATGGGCAAAAAGGATAGAGGAAGACAAACTTAGGAATTATATGGAAAATAAGAATGAGTGAAGAGGAACTGACAAACTGGAGGAAAAATCAGAATAGATACTGTTTATATTTTGATGGGGCTTCAAAGCAAAATCCGAGAAAGGCAGGGGTAGGGGGAATAATCCTCGATCATGAAGGGAAAGAAAAGGTAACTTATGAATGGGGATTGGGGCAAATCTCAAATAGTAAGGTAGAAGCATACAGCTTGTTGATGGGAACAAGAATAAAAAAAATAAGAGAAATCCAAAACCCTATCATAATAGGAGACTCAACAATAATAATAGAGGGAATGGCAAGAAACAAAAAACCAAGCAATGAGTTCGTGAACAGAATTTTTAGAAGAATCAAGAAGAACTTGGAAGGTTCTGGCGATGTAATGTACAGACATGTCTTGAGAATTCATAATCAACAGGCAGATTATTTTGCAAACCAAGCAGTGAAAAAAAATGAAGGGCTTGTTCGTGAAAACCAGGAGGAATACGACAACTCTGTTCCTTAATAACCAACAAAAATCACAAGTATAAAGCTAAGCAATTCCAAAGGAAAAATCACAATGATAAAAGCAATAAATCAAAAAATGATAGGTATAAAACAACAAAGGACACACCATTGCAGCAACAATGAGGAAATCACGGGAAATCAAAGGAAAAACCATGCAACTTCAGACTCTCGCATGAGCAATAGCAGGAATGAAGATTGTGATCCTAGCCACAAGAACCACACTGCAATTTATCTCATCAAAGGCAGGTCTCGGGCTGAGATAAAACACAATAAGAATAGAGGGTACATTCACAAAAATCACAATAGTAATTTCAGCGAGGAAATCTCCATTTTCCATGTTATTATAACGATACTTTGGTTTCAAATCTCCTCTCTGTCTTCTCTAATAGCCAGCAGTGTTCCCTCTGTTCAATACGTAGACTTCATCTTAAGCCCCCTCCCTTCTTCTTACCTAGCTTGCTATCTCCATATCTCTTCTCTCCCTTCTCTCCCTCCTCTCAACGAGCGCAAAACCCGTCTGAGCATCCATGCCCTCCATCTACCCATCCCATTATCTCAACCCTCCTCCCCGACTGATATAACTAGACTTTGGCCCTCCTTCAATTCTGTTGTCCGCAAGGACTTTATCTCTACTGGTTCACTCGGGAAAAACCCGTCCGAGCGCTTTATCTGGACCTCAAAAAATCATTCATTTGCATCTATTATTACCGTCGGGCTCACTCTCCCAAGCCTTCTCCGCAGAGCTGCCCCCTCCTATCTCCGATTTCCGGTCAAATCATGATCATTGATCAGGCACTCGATCAGATGGTCGTCGATTAACCGTTTCAATCAATTTAGGCGCGACTCTCCCCAACCGTCAATCTGTACTCATTGGATCGGATGACTCCCACCAATTTTGGGCAGACAACAAGCATAGAGATTACCTGCCTGAAAAGTGGTTTTCTCTCTCCCTTCCGATGCCACATGTTGCCCAGTCAGTGGAATCGGGCGACCCCTCCATTTTACCACTTATGGTTTCTAACATGCCCGAAATACCATCTCTGCGTTTAATCCCGCCTTTCTTCTTGGTTAATGTGCAGACTTGTTTATGCTCGATGACCGTTGATCTCAACCATCGATGGTTGTGACGGCTCCTCCAGTCTTCTCTTCCATCAGCACCTCTAGCTATTCCCCTTTGTTCATCCCATGATCCCAATCTTAGCGATTTAATCTTGGCCGCTACATATCCAACGGTTTACACCAAAAGGAAAGTGGTCAACATCAACAAAAGAAGAAGCATCTCAGGCAACACAAAATCAAAGAAGCACAACAGAATTTGGAGCAGTAAGCAGAGACAAAGGAAGAACAGGCAAACAAATCAAATGGAACTCAACCCACTGAAGAAGAAGTAGTGGCATATCATAAAAACAACTCTTCAAGCAACGAAGGAGAGAACTCAGTCAATTATGGTAAGAAGAAACAATCAACACAGGAGCAATCAATCTATAAGCCCTGAAAATCTATCAGAGAGCCCATGATATGCAAATTTCTCTTTCTAGTAGGTCAGTTTGTTAGGCAGTACACTAGAATACACATAAAAATACATGAAGTCCTGAACACAAGCCTAGGAGAAGAGACTGTGTTCCTATCTCATGCTTAGATGTTTTTTCATGGTACAATCTTTTGTAATAGGAGCTTGCTCCATAAAAGATTTTGGTAATATATAAACTACTCGACCTTGTTAAAAAAAAATAATTGCAACAAATTTGGTGGTAATTTATGTGCATTTCCACTCCCATCCCACCCATCAATGCCTATTCGCAGTCTTGTGCTTGTGCTGACTCTCCAAGCAAGACCAACCCTTATGCAATTGAAAGAGTTTAATACAGCCCTCCACATTGTAGATATTTCCAATATGTTCCAATGAGGCAACCTAATCCAATCCTCTAACTGTAACAGCGAAATATATTTTTGCACAACCACTTGCTTCTGTAATATGTTTGTTGTGATGAGATGCCATCCCATTTTTTCCGCCAAGGCTTTTGAAAAGTTGATTAGATTTTTCATGCCCCAACCACTTGATTTTTTTGGCTTTGCAATTTTCTCCCACTTGACCCAAGCAAATATTTTGCCTTCTTTCTTTCCACGCCATAGGAATCTGCAACAAATCTGCTATATTTTTTGAAGAATGCCAATAGGAATCCATGTTATTGACATCCAATAGATCGGGGTAGCTTCCAACACAGATTTAATAAGTACCAATCTCCCAGCCCTCGAAATCCATCTATGATGCTAGAAATTTATCCTCCTCTCAATTTTTTCAACCAACCATGACCAATCTGCATTTTTATATTTATTTGTTTCAACAAGAATCCAAGGTACTTCAACCCTTCTTCAATACTCAACTGCCTGAAAGGAAATCTATGTTCAGCAAAAGATAATTCATTTGGAGAGAATTCTACCACTGTTAATGTGGATTTCTCTTGAGTAGTCATCATACCAGTAGCTTTGCAAAATATTTTTAGGATGCCATCCATAATAGTGGAATCACTAATTTTCCCACTCATAAAAATGAGTACATCATCAACAAATAGGAGATGGGTCAGCGACATATTTGAAGCAATCTTAACCCCTTTGAATAACCCTCTATTATTTTCCTCAATGGTCAACCTACTCAATCATTACATCAACAATAAATAAAGTAGAGGAGATAATGGGCACCTTTGCCTGAGACGACATTTTGGATGAAAGAAATTGGTCCCTGAGCCATTGATTAGTAAATTGTATGAAACATATGAAACACAACACATTATTCAGTTTATAAGATTATTATGAAATCCTACATGAGTCAAAATCATTCGTAGGTACAACCAACTCATCCTATCATATGCTTTGGATAAATTCAATTTTCACAATCATTCCTTTTAGCTTCTTAACTTTAATGGAATGGAGGCCCTCCTGAGCTATTCCTATGGATTCATGGATCTATCTATTTTCTAAGAAAGCAAATTGTTCCATAGAAATATGTTGAGATAAAATCAGCTTGATCCGGTTTGCTATGATTTTAGCAATGATATTGTAAGTCCAATTGCATAATGATATAGGCCTAAAGTCATTTTAATTAACAGGATTATCAGCCTTAGGGATTAATGTTATAAATGTAACATTGTAGGCCTCATACATTTTCCCATCCATCATGTAATCTTCAATTATTCTAAGGAGGTCAGTACCAATGAGTTCAAAAAAGGAAAGATAAAATTCAATTGACCAATCGTCTGGACTAGGACTCTTTTCCCTCTTAAAGCATTTAAGAACATCTTCCAACTCTGCCATCGTTACAGGTGAGAACACGTCATAATTTTCCTCTTCATTTACAAAACAAGGGAAGGAGCTGGCCACCTTGATCACCTCCGCCAAGGTTGCCTCCTACTGAGCTTTAAAGATATTGGTAAAATGTTGGATACCTTGATTTGTGAGCCTTCTAAAAGACTGAACTGCATTTCCTTCCTCATCCTCAAGAGACCAAATAGTGTTAACAGATTTTCACCCCTTGGAAACTTGCTAGAAAAATTTAGTATTATCATCTCCTGACTTTAACCATAATGCTCTGCTTTTGACCCTCCATGTCTCTTCTTTATCCTTTAGCAACTTAATTTTTTCAGCCTCTAATTGAACATGTTGCTTTGCTTCCAGAGATGAAAATCCTCCATTTGCTGGATCTTCGAGTCTAGTTAATTCTTCTTCAATATTGCAGAGTGCTTCATCATCCCTTTTTCTTTTGATCTTAGCCCATTCAATTGATCTCCTTTTGATACGCTATAGGTTCTGCATAAATTTCTCAGCAGTTGATATACGCTCCGATCAAGACCATATTCTCGATTATTGTATAGCCATCTTGTGATATCCCTCATCACCTAACCAGGTCGAGTTGAATTTGAAAGGAACATTAGGTTTTGATGACAACCTAGTGATCTCTAAAAATATGGGAGAATGATCAAAGATTCCCCCCGATCCAACCCACTTCCTTATCAAATTAATCTTTTCAAGCATGGATTCCTTGATAAGAAATCAATCTAATCTTCTGGCCAACATGGCAGAGCCAATGCTATGATTCCTCCATGTAGGATGAATGCACACAGACTCAATATCAATTAGATTATTGGATTCCATGATCTGTTTGAAAAAATATGTAAGAGAATCTACTTCAGCGTTATGTCCCCATGACTCAGCTAGTCCCAAAGAATAATTCAAGTCTCCCCCCATAATGGTATTATCCTCCTCCATGTATGAAGCGTTGATAATTGTCGCCCAAAATGTTGCTTTGTTTTAGCATGGACCATATACATTTAATATCTGAACTTCGATGCCTAATTCCTTATAAAATACTTCCACTCCAATCAAACCTTCCTAGCACCACACATTAAGTGATTGCATTCTTTTTCCACTTAATATCCCTAGTGCCAAACCACCCAATCTTCCTTTAATGTCCAATGCATGAAAAAACCATCCTGGAACCATAACTTCAAGACCAGGAATGACATGCTCACATATCCCCAAAGTCGCCTATAGAAAATTCACGTCCAACTTCTCAGATGAAAATAATCTTCCGAGGGCTAATTTTTTAGCAGGGCTAGCCAACCCTCGACAGTTAAAGGATAGCCACTTCATTGGGTTACCATACCTGGGTTGCTATTTTCTCTAAGAACCTTTTTAATGGACATCTAAGAACATTCTTCTACATCCACATTGGCCTTATGAATGACTTTAGATAAGTGAGATTTCCTACCCTGACTCAATTTAACCGGCATAGGATGCGACAAAATACCAATACCCCCTACCATGCTGGTGGCTTGATTTACAAATGATCGAAGATTATATATGTGATTGGCATAAGACTCAAAGGAGGATTCCATAATCATGGAATAAAAAACTGTAGGTAAATCCGAGATAAATGGTACAAGTTCTGGGCAGCATACGAGAGTTGATGCTAAAGGGCATGATACAACAGGTAAAGGATATGCCATGAAAGTCCCTGAATTCACCGAATCATTTACTTCACTAAATTGATTTATTCTAGATGTCTCTAATGGACCCACACCAGTAGTCACATTCTCCAGATTTTGATCAACTTTTCTGCTTTTACTATCCTTCTCTTGAGTAGTCACTTGTGCACTGGGATTTGTGGTTCCTTCTTTGCCAACCTCCCTAAACTCATCCTTCTTTTCCTTGTCCAATAATGGACATTCCTAGCATAAATTCTCGACTACCTAAAATATTTTGCAACGAAAAGGAACCCCCTCATAGTCCAACTTCTACATTCTAGAATATCCTTGCCACAGGAATAACAAACTTTTGACTAAACCTTCCCTTGTATCTAGTTGGACCAGAATCTGGGCGTAGGCTATCTTGTGTATCTTAGTAAACAATTTTTCATAATTGAAAAAGGTCCCAAGATCATCCCCAATGCTTTTAAAAACATCCTCAAACCAAATTTGTAGTGGTAACCCGTAACCCTAACCTAGATCGAGCTTGTTCCCAACTCTTCGCGATCAGGGTCAAATAATGGTGACCATCTTTTCAACAGGATAGGATCCATTTCAATTTTCCAGATATTTGAGAGCACCCATTTGGCATGTTTTGATGAAGATAAGCTAAGGGAAAACCATCCTCAAGTCATGGTCACTACTGAAGGTAAGTTGACCAACGCTTGACCCCATACCTCCACCACCCACTTCTTGAGTCTGGCCGAAGAGTATTTTCGACCTCGAAACCTACTGTTGGCTTGAGGGGGCCTAACCCAAGTTCAACGTTAGTTAGCCAAACAAATCCCTACACTACTGGCCCTTTCGGCATTAGCCCGCGGAGCGTGGATTGCAGTATGGGGGGATGCTGGAACCAAGTTTCTGCACCCTTGAGATGGATGTGATGTCAGTTTATTTTGGCTATACCTACCTTCATGTAGGTTACTTAGCCCTCTGTTCCACTCTTCAGTACCTTCACAAAAGGGTAAATTGGCTTTTGTGCAGCCTTAACCTGTGGCTTAGGGATTTTCACGCTGCTAGGGCAGCGGACTGCGATATCTCCCATGTTGAGATTGCAACAATATGATGGAGCTTAGTGAAAAGAGTCGCCTTCACTAAGTGGGCCCGCAGGCAAATTATGGTGCAAAGTCTATTTTTAGACATATGGATCACGTCTATGAGTTGCAGGATGCTGTTTATGGATGATTGGTCAAGTTGGCAAAAATAGATGGACTTCTATTTTTAGACAACAACGGTGACACTGTCAAGTCTAATTATAGAGCAGTGAAATATTATTAGCTTATAATAATATTTAGACTATAAAATTTATCTTATTCTCTTGGAGCACTTCAGTTTGAGGTACAGATGTGGCACATGCAGCTGTCAGAAGGAAATACGTTTTCTTTGTGGGTCAGTTGAGTTGTTGCATGCATGACTTAAGTTAGAACTCAATCAGTTGAGTTTGGTGGAGTTAATTGTGGAGTTGATGGAGTTGTGTTCAGTTTGACTTGGTTAAACTAGTTGTAATTAGTCTAACTGCAAATAGACTAATGATGAGTTGTTAAACTAAATATTAACTCATAATGCAACTAAAGAATACATCAGTTAACTCAGTTGCATGTCAGTGCATGTTCAGTTCAGCAGGGACAGGTGTTAGAGGAT
>APFE030762926.1:64189-132025 GCA_000404065.3 Pinus taeda | reverse complement strand
TTAATAAATTATTATTATTAAATACCTTTGTGTATTTTTACATTCAAGTCTTCAAATTATCAATTTTCTTGCTTCAACCATAGTTTTTATGCTTCATTCAACTTACAAACAAAATATTTTCTTCATGTTAGATTAAACCCTTCTGGTTGCTCCATGTAGACTTCTTCCTTGAGTTCCCATTCATAAATGTTGATTTTACATCCATTTGATAGATTTTGAATCCTTTTGAGCAAGCAAATGCCAAGAACATCCTGATAACTTCCACACGAGCCACTGGTGCAAATGTTTCTTCAAAGTCAATTCCTTCAATTTGTGAATAGCCTTTACAAACAAGCCTTGCCTTGTTTCTGATGATTTTTCCATTTTGAATCCTTTTGAGCAAGCAAATGCCAAGAACATCCTGATAACTTCCACACGAGCCACTGGTGCAAATGTTTCTTCAAAGTCAATTCCTTCAATTTGTGAATAGCCTTTACAAACAAGCCTTGCCTTGTTTCTGATGATTTGTCCATATTCATTCATTTTGTTTTTGAATACCCATTTCGATCCTATTATGTTTTTGTCCTTTGGACGAGGTACCAACTCCCATGTCTCATTCTTCTCAATTTGAGACATTTCTTCTTCCATGGCTTTTACCCAATGAGGAGCCTTGCTTGAGTAAATGTTTTTGGTTCTATCATGGATAGAAGAGCAACATCATTCTTCCTTGGTGTACTAGTCATCCTTCTTCGAGTTTGCATCCCTTCATCCATATTGCCAATAATCTGCTCTTCTAGGTGATATTTTTGGATAAATTTCATCTTTGAAGGCATTTGAAATGGTTCTTTTTCCTTGGTTTTTTCTTGGTCTTTTTCTTCTTTTTCAGGTTCTTCTTCTTCAATGAGAGGATCAACTTCATGTTCTTCAATTTCTTTTTCTGGAAGGTCTTCATCAATTTTTACATCGATGTTTTCCACTATTTTTCGTAGTCGGTTATTGTAGCACTTGTAGGCTTTGCTTCTTATAGAATATCCAAGAAAGATCCCTTCGTCAACCCGTGAATCAAATTTTCTTGGTGAGCCATCATTGATTTTTATGAAGCACTTGCTTCCAAAATCTTGAAGTATTTTACTGAAGCAGGTCTTCCTTTCCATAATTCACAAGGAGTCTTTTCATTATTTGGTCTTAATTGAGTTCGATTCAAGGTATAGGCAGCTATCCTGATTGCTTCTCTCCCGAAATTTTGGTTGGAAGTCAGCTGCTATTAACATTGTTCATGCCATTTCTTGAACTGTTCGTTTTCTTCTTTCAACCACCCCATTTTGCTTGGGTGTTTTGGTAGCCAAGAGTTCTCTTTTAATTCCATGTATTTTACAGAATTCAATAAATTCTTTTGATGTGAATTCTCCCCCTCTATCTGTTCTGAGGCACTTAATGTTTGAGTCCTTTTCATTTTCTACAAGAGCTTTAATATTCTTAAAACACCCAAATGCTTCGGATTTATATTTTATAAAATATATCCACATCATTCTAGTATAGTCATCAACAAATAGAGCAAAGTACCTTTCTCCTTGGACTGTCGGAGTTCTAGTTGGTCCACATAAATCAGCATGGATGATCTCCAAAGGATTTGATGTAGAAAACTCCTTGGTCTTGTGGTTGGTTCTGGTTTGCTTTCCATGTTGACATGGACCACATATTCCTTGATTTGGTTTGAATAACTTTGGAATATCTCATACTGCTTTAATCTTGCTAATATTGATCAAGTTATCAAAGCTTGTACGTCCAAGTCGCTTGTGCCACAACCAACTTTCATCTATTTGACTTAAGTAGCATTTATCTTCTTGAATCTTCTTTAGAATGTAGATGTTGTCTGGTGTTTTAACCCCTTTCGCCACAAGTTCCCCTGAGGAAGAGTTCCTTATTTCACAATCTTCAGTGCTAAAGACAACATTATGTCCTTGATCACAGATTTGGCTAACACTCAGGAGGTTGTGTTTGAGCCCGTTTACTAGCAAAGCATTTTGAGCTTTTCCTTTTCCATTAATAAGAGTAACAGTTCCTTTTCCAGGAATTTTGGCAAATCCACTTCCAAAGGATACATTTCCTTCCTTTTTGTTCAATGAGACAAACTTCCTTTTCTCCCATGTCATGTGTCTGCAACACCCACTATCCACAAACCAATGATTTTCATTATTTTGAGCACATAGAGCTAGACCACATTTATCTGTGTTAGAATTCTCACTTCTTCCTTTTCCTCTTTTTTGATTTTGAGGCCTTGAATGTTGCATCTTTGGAACTTGGCCAGCCTTTTCTCATCTCATAGGCAATGAGAATTCCATGGAATTCATCCATCTTAAGAGTATCTAGATCCTTCACTTCTTCTATGGCACTTACTTTGGAGTCAAATCTGTCTGGGAGAGATCTTAAGACCTTTTGAACAATGGTGCTTTCTTCAATGTTTTCTTCCAATCCTTTAAGAGAGTTGACCACTTTAGCAACTCGAAGAAAGTATGATGCAATATCTTCTTCATCATCCATTTTCAGACTTTTAAATTGCCTTGTATGAGTTTGAAGCTTTGCCTTCTTGACTTTGGAGTCCCGGTCGTATAAGCTAATTAGCTTATCCCATACTTCTTTGACAGAGTTACAATTCATGAATTTTGTAGATTCAGAATCAGTGATTCCACTAGTGATGGAACTTAAGGCTTTTGCATTTGCAACGTAGACTTTCATCTCGTCTTGATCTCTTGGAAGAGTAGAAGGAGCTATGTACTCATTTAAGACTGAATGCACATAACATAGCCGATTCCCAACTGCCGACAGAGCGGATGCGATATGGTATTAAACAATTATTAATAAGTATGTCGGGTCCACACCCTTATCGCAATCACCGGTTTGACATTCCTTTGTACATTGTGATTACCGCGGATGCGACATTTGATTAAGCTAGCTATAATGGTGTAGTTGGGTCCGCAATTATATCGCAATTGGCATTTTAATGTGACAAGGCTTTAAAGAGGCTTGCGATATTTTGATGGACGCGATAATATATTAAATCATATTGCAATAGTGTATTCAAGTCCGCATACATGCACATTTTCCGATGTTTTCCTTTTTCGAATTAATCCTCCATTGTAGATCTTACCATCCCATTCGACTGTTGATATTACACCCGACCAACAAAGTTGTTCAGTGATCTTGCACCGTAGATCAAAACTGCATTTGATCTGACAACGATATCGGGTGAGCTACATGCACGAGGATTACCCACCCGATAAAGCGGTTTCCTCTCTCCTTCTCCTGCCATGCGTCGGTCGAAGAATGGTATCGGGTGATCAACCCTAAATACCACTTACAGCCTTGAGTTCACCCGATGAACCCACTTACCGCTTATGGAAACTATGCTGTCGTCGGTTAATCTAGGTCGTTCATCCTCCAGTTTCAACGATATGATTTAATCTTCATCATCCATTGCCCTTCATTGGTTTCTTGGCCTTTCCTTAGGAATTTTAGGAAAAGTCTGCATTCTCTGTTATATTCAGATATTCTCGGTCTTCCTCTATTTCGCTGTAAAACTCAATTGCACCTGCTTCTGGCTGATCCTTCCATCCATTCACACAGAAATCCCGATTTCTTAATGCCTAGATCCAATATAACACTCCTGGTCTGACAACTTCCAATATTCTCTGCTCTCATATGTTTCTATTTGCTTCTTTTGATGAATTCTTCCTTTTAGTTCTTCTTGGGCATACATTACACGCGATACTCCCGATATGTCTCCTCTGATGTGGCTCCTCCTCAATCTTTTGCTCTTACACTTGCTTCTCTTCTATGCTTTCATAGCTCTGCTCTGATAACTCCTCGGCTTCATATTGCCATTAATGACAATCTAGATCAACAAATCTTTGCCTTCTTTGTTTCTCTGTACTCAATGGCCCTCAGCTACTCTCCCAATCACTGATTCTATCTCTCTTAGCAAACTCTGCTCTAGATAATAGAATGATTGATCATCTAGTGTACTCTCCAAGTGACCTCAAGCCTCCTCTTATACTTTTCCTGTTGACATCTCAACAGCCGAGATTAAGTCCCTAATCAACGGCTAAGATTAGATCTGTCTTGATCCATGTCTTTTGGACCACTCTAACATAGATTCATATTAATACACATTAATATTTTATTTTCCCTAAGTTTAGACTTAGGGACTCCATTAAAAATATTAATTATTTTAATATCTCCTGATCTATTTAGAATCTGCCCAAACCCTTTCTGGGTATTGGAGATCGCATGTGCCCCAACCTCCACCAAATTTCGTAGCTAGAGCACATCCGAATCCCGATGCTACCCCAAATCAATATCATGGCATCTGACTACAACTCAATGTCTCCCCACTTCCTTTCAAGTTGTGCATGAGCACTCATGGCATAGTCGTCATCCTCCTCGACTTCTTTCTCCGCCCTTGTTGGTGCTGCATTTGAGTCACAAGCCTCTCCCTTAAACTTCTTCCTCGGACATTGGTTCACATAGTGACCCAGTTCCCCACAATGGAAGCACTTGACCATGGAGAGGTCCTTCTTCTTTCTTTTCTCCTGCTTTCCACAGATGTGAGAGCCGCATCTTCTTCTTCATCCTTCTTGATTCTGACCCCTTTTCCACTACTCCCCACCTTGGTCACTCGTTTGATCTCTTCTTGACGAAGAGCCGCCCACAATTCCTCACAATCTGTAAGGTTGGACCTGCACAGTATGCTCTGGACAAATGCCTCCCAATCCTCTCAAACTGCGTTCAAGTAACATCTTCCCCTACACGGAAGTATGCTGGTACAATTTCTTCAGGGCCTCCCACATCTCATTTGTCGTGTCCTTCTCGGCAATGTGCAGTACCACATGATCCTTGACCCCATCAAGGATGATGCACTTTGCCCTGGCCATTGCCTCCTCGTACTTCTCATTTTCAACTAGGTCAACTAGGATCGCTATTGTTTTCAATGCGAAGTCCTTGATGCGATACCTATCTAGAATGGACAATATCTTGGCCTTCCAGACCACAAAGTTGGATGCACCGGTCCAACCTATCCTGATCTCTCAGTGCATTCACAAACATTGTGTTGTTTTTCTTCTGACTACTCTGAGTCTCTCTACTTCCCTCCCGGAAGTCCTCGGTTCGACTCCCTCTTAGTCTCGATTTCCCTTCTGGAAATCCCTCCTCCTTGGTCTTGCCATTTTAGGTACTGTTCTGACCATAGTAGCCCTAAATTCACTAAAAATATTAATTATTTTAATATCTCCCAAACCGATTGGAATCTGCCGAAACCATTTCTGGGTCTTGGAGATCTCATGTGCTTTAGCCTCTCCACCAATTTTCATGGGTAGAGCACATCCAATGCTACCCCAAATCATCAGGTAAAAATTGTCTCAGGTGTTTCTCTCAGAGGTATCACTATATTTTGTAAAATCGTTCCTTGTAAAGAGATTTTTGCTGAAGAATAATACATAAACCCTCATCTATTACACTGGTTTTCCCACATTTGATTTTTCCGGGGACAATTGTCCAAAAATAATTGTATTGATGTGATTGATTCTTGTGCTTGTATATCACTGTTATTTTCTCTATGCTATTACGTGACAATTCCATACTATTTATTTTGATGTTTAGTGAAGGGTTTTGTAAATAAATTGTTTAACTAGGAGAAATAAATCAATTAATGCAGTAGAATTTTGTGTTAGAAATTTTCACAGTTGTCCCACAAGTGGACTATATCACACTCAGTGTCCCAAGTAGTGCATCAGCAAACACCTACATCGAGCATTATCCAAACAATGATAGTGATATAGAAGGACTCATATGCTGATTCAAGCACCATGCTATTGAGATCATGTTTATAGACAAGATCTGACATTGTGACAAGTATATTGTTATGACATTGTAACGAGACAGTGATATCTATGAGCACTATACATACGAGTTGTGTAGAGAGACACTATGTTGTGAGCCCGAACTTGTCACTGAATTCATGACTATGTTTATATAGAGACCATCTTTTGTTGTACCACCAAGATCTTGATTGTTGTTTTATCTTGAGGTCTTCATCAACTAGATCTTCAAGTTGAGATATGTATTGGAGATTTTCATCCATCGAGATTATGACTGTCTCATCATAGACTTTTCAGAGATCATAACCTATGTTAGGATGATGATTGTACCTTAACCGACAATGTAATTGCAATCACCGAGATGTTACTTATCATGGTTGTGCAGAGAATATATATATATATATATATATATATATATATATATTACTATAGTAGTATTGAGTTTCTTATCCGAGACTGTGTGCTTCTAGTAGGATCTTCGGGACCATTATTCTTTGGCCAAGAAATTATCGAAACAAAGATACCAAGATGAACATGTTAAGTCAGTTACAGTTTCTTTCCATCATGATCATGCCAAGAATATATTACTTAGTGACTACGCTAAAGACTTCTATTATCAGAAGATCGAGACAATGATTATGTTGATGCCAAGACAGCGTTTTCATTGAGACAGGAATCATAAGAGTGCCGAGGCAGGGTATTCTCTTCTTTCACCGAGACAGAGTATCCACCGAGTTCATATACCGAGATATTATACTTTTGTGTGCTCATCAAGAATGATAAACGACTTTGAATATGTCGCTGTTATGCGTCACTGAGAGCATGTTCCTTCCTGTACCATCCAAAATTTCAAAGTGATCCGAAGTTTTGTTTTACTGTGATGACTCTTTGATGATCACTGAAGAGACAAAATATTTTGTTGTTTGTAGGTTTCTTGTTGTAGACTTGTTCCTCCAATGTATCTTTTCTGCCCTTTCTTAGATTGTAACCATAGCTCTGATACCATGTTGAAGAATCTAGGGCAATTAGGGTTAATGTGATTCTTCTTTACCATGATAACTATTTGTGAGGTATTTTAACTTTTGCTTATTAGCAAAATCTTCTCTTGATATCATTAGTGTGTGTATTTCTTACTTCATCAAACAGTTACCAAGATGCAAGAGACAAGAACACAAGATGTTGGCTATCTACCAAGGCCAAAACCTCTCCCTCTTGTAGAGGAAGACCCACTCAAAATTCTTCCTATAGATATTCCAATTGACGAATACCAAGACCCTTGACAAAGGTGTTCAAGTCAAGATTACCTCCAAGATACTTGTCACTATCCCCTACAGTCTTCAGCCTTCAAGTTACAGACTTCTATCTTCGCATTGTGTTGCTTCAAAACTCTTCCTTCGCATTGTTATATAACTATGTTACTTCAAACCTCGGTCTCCTTTTTCCTTCGTTGTCTAGGTACAGTCCTCGGCTTCTAGTATTCTCTTCTTCCTCGACTTCTATAGTTCAATGATGAGAGTATACTACACTGTTGTGACATTGTCTTATAGCAATCTTCAAACCTTCGCTAAGATGACAGAGATAGGACAGACTTCACCCAAAAACTTCCTAAGACATGTATCACCTTCTTGCTTCTTGTAATGTGTTCTTCCTTCTTCGTTGTATTGATCAGAGAACTCCGAGATTCCTTGATGATTGTGAGGTGAACTCACTCCATATATATACAGTGACTAGCAATATCATATTAGGCCAACATATGAATCTAGAACTAGGTCGTCATTAACTTGAGCAGATTGTTGTCTACATTTTAGCCAACCGCAAGAGGGATAGTGACAATCGTTTTGGAGCATAGACTTTGATTTTGACTTCTAGAATATTTATGACAAGACAATAAATCCTAAAGACATCAAGAAGAAGTCTTTGACCTATGGTAAACACATCTTGCTCATGAAACCCATGATGCAAGGAATAATAAATTCATTTGATTCTTTTTTACATAAAATTATAATTACAAGTCATAATGAAAACTGAACCTAGTTACATTTTCTTCAACACTATTGTGCTGCGCAAATACCTCAGAACATTCCTCGTTGTCCAATGCACTCTCTTTGACTCCACCATAAACTGACTTAGAGTGTTGACTGCGAAGCAGATATCTAGCCTAGTGTTGACTAGGTGCATGAGAGACCCAATAAGTCGCCTATACAAGGTGTGGTCAACATCCTTGTCATTTGATGCATCTATCCTCCTCCTGTTGGTGATCATGGGCATGGACATGGGTCTATAATCCAGCATTTGAATCTTTTCAGAATATCTATAACATATCTCCCTTCACCAAGGAAGATCTCCTCGTCCTTCTGCGACACTTCCAACCCTAGGAAATAGTGCATCAACGCCAAATCCTTCATGTCAAACTTTGTTGCCAGGTTTCTCTTGTAGTCCTCTATGAGCCCTAATGACCCTATCAAGAAGAGGTCATCCACATACAACACTAGGATGAGTGGTTCATCCTCCTCCATCAAATAGTCAAGGCTGGAATCTGCATCACTCTTGACAAATCCCATTTGTTGCAAGTAGTTGTCAATCCGAGCATACCATGCCTTGGGAGTCTACTTCAGCCCATATACCCTTGCCGCCTTCTTTAAACAAGCCCTCGAGCCCCCTTTGCGCCGCCTTCCTCATTCGGAAGGAGCCGTCGGGTGACCCGAAACGAATAAAGGACATGTGCGCCTCTCATGAGTCTCGAAGCCCTCTCATTGTTCTATGTATACCTCCTCCTCTATCACCATGTTCAAGAAGGTTGCCTTGATGTCCATCTGGTGAATCTGCCATCCCATCTGCATTATTAGGGATATAACTGAACGGATAGAAGTATATTTGGCAACTAGGGCGAAGGTATCCTCATAATCTATACCTTCCCTCTGTGCATACCCTTTTGCCACGAACCTAGCCTTATATTTCTCCACAATACTGTCTGCAACATACTTGATCTTGTAGATCCATCAAGAACCCGCAACTGACCTACCCTCAGGCTTGGGTAATATCTCCCAAAAATCATTCATCATGATAAAACTATACTCCTATACCATGCCATCTATCCATACTTGATGTTGTGCAACCTCCTGATAGCTAGAAGGTTATTCTACCTAGGCCACCAATGCTTGGTCCCTGTCTGGTTCTCTGTGTTCTCTCTTGTTCGTCCTAGGAGCTCCAATGTACTCTTCATCTCTCAATGTCTGATGAACTTCCCTACTGGTTTGGCCACTAATGGTGGGAGGCTCAACCATCTCCTCATCCTACCTCTACTACTTCGTCTGTTGCGAACTCACTAGATCTCCTGCACCTAAGGATATGTTGATACTGGTAACTGTACTAGATCCGTGTGACTGTCCTTGCGATGGTCCTAGTGGCAACCCTTGTGGTTTCCCCTACTATTGAACCAATGGAGCTTCTATTGGCTCATTGTAGTCACTTGTTGACATTTCACGAGACTTCTTGAAGGCTTTGTCGTCCATAAACTTCACGTCCCCTCTCATTATGATCTTCCTGCTACTAGTAATATAGATCATGTATACCTTAGAGATTTCGCTACACCCAACGAAATAACCTCTCTCTACAGTCTGATCTAATTTGGTGCACTTCTCATTTGGTACATGGCAATAAGATATGCTCATTGCTCCCAAAGATCCTGAAGTGACTAACCCCTGGATTCTTCCCTAAGAAGAATTCTTTTGGTGTTATCTTCCCCAATGCCTTGTCAGGAACCTTGCTCTGAATATACATAGTTGTGTTACATGCCTCTTCCCATAAGAATCTGGACAAATCCTGGTCATATAACATTGCTTCTAGCAGCCCCAACTATAGACCTATTCTTTCGTTCTACCACTCCATTTTGTTATGGGTTGTATGGAGTTGTCCATTCCCTGTTGATGCCTTCCATCGCACAGAAATCTATGAAGTCACCATCTGTGTATTCACCTCCACATAGGAGCAAAGTACCTTGATCTTTCTCCCTATCACATGCTCAACCAGAGCCTTAAACTCCTTGAAGAGATCGAAGACCTCATTCTTAGTCTTCAGAAAATAGATAAAGGTTTTCTTGGAATGATCATCAATAAACGTGATGAAATACTTGTACCCCTTGAGAGATCTAGTGGACATAGGGCCACAAAATGTCTGTGTATAAGTTGTAACACACCATTTGATTTGTTGTCACTCCTTGGGAATACTACCTCGGCATACTTCCAAAATACACACCCTTTGCATACATCATGGTGTTTCGTGCCTAATTCTGGAACACCTGTCACTGTCTCCCTGAGCATCCTAAGTGCTCCATGGTGCAAATGCCCAATCCTCTTATGCCATAACTCATTCAAGTCTTTCCCATCGTTACTGTTACTACTCATTAGTGCCATTGGAGAGTCGAACTGTAACTTTTACAATTTGTTGCTTCGCAACCCAATCTGTTTAACCCTCTTCAAGTTTTGGTGCTTGATAGACACCTCCTTTCCTACAAAATGGACATCATATCCCCTATCTTATAACTGGGATACATAAATTAGGTTCATACCTAATCTTGTACATGCAATACATCTGTAACATTGGTGCTTGCTTCTGACACCCTCTTTATATCAATGGTACCTCTCCCCACTGGAGTGCATTTTGTCATGTTTCCCGTTGTTATATAGAACTCCATTTTCTCCTCATTGTAGCTGGAGAAATATTCTCTAACTCATGTCATATGAGCTTACGCTCTAGTGTTTATATACTAGACTCCTTGTGAAGTTGAGCTAGTTAAGCAAGCAAATTCGTTCTCCAATCTAGATGAAAATTTTCTAGCCTCTTGAATATTAAAATTGTCCATGGCCATACTGGAAGATTCTGGAAAAATTACTGCAGACATCCTGAGTATAATTGGTGTGTTATTTCTCTTCCAGTCGGCACCAATTCTGCCACAGCAAAAACCACTGCACCAAGACAAGAATATGCTCTGCAAAAATACGGTGTTGCTTGTTACCACTCAAACTAATGGGGGGCCTAAAAGGCAAGTCTAAAGGGACAATTGCAAAGTCAAGGGCAACGGTGGAGACTTAGCCCACTGTCACCTCAGTTAAGAATCCCTACTCTTTACAGACTTTCACCGATGGGAGGAGAGTCGGTTTATAGAAAGTCACTTATGAAGGATAAATCAACAGACGGATATGAAGTGACCTCAATGATCCCAGACGGATATGAAGTGACCTCAATGATCCTTTCCCAAAAGAAAATTAAGAATGAAGCTTGCTTGCTCTTTAAGCAAGGTACGAGGCTTTCTAGGAGGAGGAGGTGAGGATCAAAGGGTTAGGTTAAGGGAATGTGACTTTTAAAGGAATTTCCCAATCCTTAAAATCCTTGCAAAACTTGGATTCCCGAGTTGTCTTTAAAGTATTGTCTTTCATAAGAAAAGGGACCACACTAGGCCAAGTAGACCCAGCCTAGGTTAAGGGTAGGGAGTTCAGTAACCAATGATGATCTTAACATAAACAAGGAAGCTAAGAGGATCAAAGAAAGAATTTCCACTTAAAGGTGCCAAAATGATCCTATGAGGTACTAGGCTAGGGGACCCTAGGGCAAAGTTCGATCTCAAGGCTAAGGCTTCGGATATGTCACAATAACACCATCAGAATTTCCTCAAATATGGAGGAGACCTCGAGGACACACCAGCACAAGAGAGGCCAGGAGATAGAACTTTTTCTATAGCTACTTTGTCAGGAAAATGATGGCCTAGGAGGCCCAACATGGCTAGACCTAGAGAAAAGGTGAAGAAAAAATGGGCTTTTAAGGTGATCATCTTATGATGGATTAGTGCCTAATACCTTTGGGGATATGGAGTCCAGAAGTATCATGGGAATGGATCTTGTCTCTAGCTCAAGGAGGCTCTAAGGGCAACTTCGTCTAGCATTAGGGCAAAAGAGAGTGACCTTAAAGTGTTTATACTTCGTTTGCAAATCAAGATGGCTTATCAAGGTAACTTCGATCTCTAGGAAAATTCGTTCAACAAACATGGCCCATACATAGAGATATGCTATATAGAAATATAATTCCACAATTAAGCAGTAAATGCATGCCGCAATTAGCCCTAAAATAGTGAACCAATGTATGTATCAAAGTAAAAGAAAATATCATCAAGTTTGTACTGACATGTAAGAGATATATCCAACCATCAATACATTTTCCAATTAAGAAGCTATAAGATAAGAAAGTGCAATCCAAACATCAAAATTCATCCATGCTCCAACTTCATCCACCAAGAAGGAAATGTGAAAATCTCAATGGAGACATTGATCCAATCCAAGTGATGATACAAAATGAATTCATGTCACTCCTATTTATACACTTCTTAGGATTTTGAATTACCTAATTGGGCCTACATTATCCCCTAGAATAAAATAATGTGCAAAGTAACTAACGTTTGGTGACAAGCCCACCAAACAAGTTCATAAATAAAATAATAAGCCTATCAAGAGGTCAAATGATAAAACATGCATGTCGTTGCACCATCCAAGAGGCCTGATCAAGTCCATAAGTGCCATAATGATGACTAGGACCCTCAAAACTGATGGACAAGGGGGTGGCCCCTTGTTCTCCAAAAAATAAACCTATGGTGCTCCTAGTGGGTGTGGGGGCACACCAATAACCTCATGGGTATCAGACTACGTCGAAGATGCATGTAGACCATCTGTAAGGGCTCAAATGATAGAATAAATGATGCCACATCAGTGTACAAGTCCTGGGTCACCTACCAAGTGTATGGTACAACTGTGGGGCCGACTGGGCATGGTGTACCAGGTGCATCTTCCTCGTTCAATAGGTGGATCTCGAGCAATCTCTGAACATCTCTACAAATCCGTGGAGTGTTGTCTATTGCTGTGGAGAACCATGGCTCTCTACACACACCCTGCATGTGTCAATGTAGCCCTCTAGAGAGTTAGGACCCCATATAGGGAGACCAAACTCAGAATGGACACCATCTACAATCTTGCATAAGACCCAATGCGTCCCCTAACCTTCCAATACAACAAGTCAATAAAGTAATCAGGTAAAAGAGCTTACAAACCATGGACAACAAGTGGACACCTCATAATGGCATGCCCTTCCATAGTGGGCTTTGGCACGTGCTAATGTCTCCAAGCTCCAAAGGGGTTAACCAAGTACCTTATTAGGTAGTTTCTACCTTTAGAGGGGATAGTATGTCCAAGGTACACCTTTCAAATGGTGGTGGCACATGACAAATAGGTGAATGGAATAGGAAATGAAAAGTGGCAATCTTGGGCCACATATCGGGGTACAATGGTAGCTAGAAAGAAGGAAGCCCACACCTGGGTATATAATGTATAGGAAGGAACAATTGTGGTACATGAGGTGCCCCGGCCTTGCTTTTTCCACCCCTGTTTATATGCCTGTTTCCTTTTATTATTTTTCTTTGATTAACTGCTCGGCGCTCAAAGAATAAGAGCATGATATGTAAGATATCGCAGTCAATACTCCCTTTAAGGTAGGGCAGTTCATTGCACACCAGGGATTGTGACAATGATGGGTTCCTGAATGATAAATGATGCCAATCTATGGCCTATGGAACTAGGGTGATAGCGATGGGTATAGGGTAGAGCTCATGTATTGGTTTTTTCCCACATGCTAAATATATTTGTCTTGTCCATCTTTCACCTAAGATAAGGATCCACGAGAGGCGGTTAGTCCATGTCACAAAACACACAAGAAGCATTGGTTTATCCAATGTCAACAATCTCCCCCCCCCAACATGAGACAGATGTGTATCGAACTTGTGACCTGTGCTCTGATACCACTTGTTTTCTTCATTTTGTGCACACAAGGCTAGTTCACATTTATTTGTAGTAGATTTCTTTCTTCTCCAACCTTTCTCTTTTAGCATAAGTGGGCATTTTTGCGCTTTATGACCTAGATTATTACATTTGGAGCATTCTAGACTATATTTTGACAAAGGATCAAATGACTTATAGATCTAGATTTGCCCTTGTTTCCTTGAATGAGCCAACTTATTTTGATAATTGGTCCCATAAATCTTGAACTATTATCTTTGTAAGCCTTACAATGCTTAGCTTGGTGACCAAAATTCCTACAATAGAAACAAATGTCAAAAAGATAGTTTGATACCTATTTGGGTAGCTTTGGCTTGATGTAACATTATTTTCTGGAGAAGACTTATTTTCGTCCTTTGGAATGTTGTAGAGGGATCTTTGTCATGGATTAAACAACTTCTCTTTATTTGGATAATTGCAAAGGACGTCAGCATAGCTTTCTGGAATCTCTTCATTAGTATTTTCTTTTAAACTTGATGATTCACCTTTGAAGCAAATCCCAATTTTGTCATGTTGAGTTCTTTGAGTATTAAGGATGATGTCAAGAGTTTGAGACCCTTGCAAACTTTTATTGACTTCATTTAATTCCCTTTTTAGAGAGGTAACTTCAGCTTCTAGTTTCTCACACACTTCTTCCTTTTCTTTTAGTTTGTTGTTCAAGGTTTCTTCTATGCGTTTTGCTTCTTTTTCAGTTTTGAGGCAAATAATATTCCTTTTTAGTTTTTCATTTTCTTCAAAATACTAATCAACAATTCATCCACATTTCCTACTTCTTCTCCTTCAGATTCATTGTCATTTGTGAACGCCATGAATAATACTTCACTACTTCCAGCATAGTCATCTCCTTCATATTGAAGTTTCTAAGTTTACTTAATTTAGAAACCCTTCATGCACTTTTCCTGATTTATTCCTACCTACTTGTTAATTTTTATTTAACAAGTTATTTACAAAGTAAATATTGAAAATAAACACCAGTGCATGCTCAACATATTACAAATCAACAACTAAAAGAAACAAGAACAAACACACCACATGACACCATTATATTTGGACAAATGTCCCCGGAAAAACCCAAAGCGGGAAAACCAGTGCAACTATCTGAGGGTTTTCTTATTAAGCAATATCAAAGTACAATGTGGGTGCCGAAACTGGCCTACCCAATAGAGAATTTCCTTAGCAACTATACCTCATAGTTTGAGAGAAATCTCGTGGCTGCAACCCTGGAAAATCCTTTCAGCATCTCCCTGGCACAAAACTGCTCTGCAACCCTAGCATCTACACAAACTGGACTGCGTCAGCCCCTCTTTCTCTCACGTTGGCCTTGCGTCAGCCCCTCTCTGTCTCACGTTGGCCCTGTGTCAGCCTTTCTAAGCCTACGTCAACCCCAGGAGGCCCTGCGTCAGCTCTGGGAGCCTCTGCGTCAGCTGCGCTAGCCCCTCTAGTGCATTGCACAACACTTGGTTGCCTCTGCGTGGCCCTGCGTGAGCCCTTGCTAGCACTGCGTCACCCTCCTTGGCTGCTGCGCTGCTCTCCCGACACAATCTCTGCCTTCTTTGTTCCTTTGTACTCAATACCCCTCAGCTGCTCTCCCAATCATTGATTCTATCTCTCTTACCAGACCCCGCTCTAGAGAATAGAATGATTGATCATCTGGTGTAATCTCCAAGTGACCCTCAAGCCTCCTCTTATATTTTTCCTGTTGACGATTCAAAGATCGAGATTAAGTCCCTAATCAATGGCTAAGATTAGATCTTACTTGATCCATGTCTTTTGAACCACTCTAACACAAGTTCATATTAATACTCATTAATATTACATTTTACTCCATTAAAAATATTAATTATTTTAATATCTTCTGATCTGTTTAGAATCTGCCCAAAACCCTTTCTGGGTATTGGAGACCTCATGTGCCCCAACCTCTCCACCAAATTTTGTGGCTAAAGCACATCCGATGCTACCCCAAATCAACACTCCCTCTTAGCGAGGATTGTGCTCTAGCAATACTCCTCATTGAGTATTACTCTGATCATCGGGCATTGGTACCTATGTTGATGTTAGGCCTTCCTGCCCAACATCCTCTGCACTGTTGTATCTTGTACTGTTGCCCATGGTTCTGCCACTGCCACCGCTGATCTGTACGACAGCTCCCTCTACATTTGTGTTGTTGTTGGTCCTCTCTCCCAGCACTGCATCCGCACTACACCTCCTCTCATCATGCTGCATCGTGCTGCCCACTACACCACAACTCAGTTACTGAGAAGTAACTGATCTCCCAACTGACCTCCCTGTTGGGCTAGTAACACCAACTGATGTTGAAGCTGCCTTTGTTGCTGACAAGTGCTCCCTCTTTCTGACCTTTGCGTTGCTGCAACAACTCCCTGCATCTCGCACCGTTGCAAACCTCGTTGTGCCTTCCTGCACTGGTGCAACACTCCTGTGACTCTCGCACAGCTGCAGCCTGCTAGCTCTACACCGTCTCGGGACTCCTGCACTATTGCTCTCTTTGCCGCTCCATCTGCATCCATCTCTACCCACTCAGCCAATCCTGCTACTCC
Source organism: Pinus taeda (assembly GCA_000404065.3). Taxonomy (NCBI): domain Eukaryota; kingdom Viridiplantae; phylum Streptophyta; class Pinopsida; order Pinales; family Pinaceae; genus Pinus; species Pinus taeda. Next base: position 115,744 of record APFE030762926.1, on the reverse strand, counting down.
TCGTCAGGGCTCCCATAGCAAGGTCTAATTCAAGAGGCTGGGTACCTTGGGGATCCTGCCCCTCATTGCCTGTAGTCCACCTGACTACAGCTCGATGTCTCCCCACTTCTACTCAAGTGGCATGTGTGCACTCATGACACATTCATCGTTTGTCAAAACTTCATTTTCTGTCTATGCTGGCGTTGCCTTAGTCTCAGAAGACTCTCCCTTATTCTTCTTCCTTGGGCACTGGGTCGCATAATGACCCATCTTCCCACAGTGGAAGAACTTGATCTTGGAGAGACCTTTCTTCTTCCACTTCTCCTGCTTTCCCTTAGATTCTAGGGCCACATCCTCCTCCTGCTGAACTTTGATTCCTTTGCTGCTACTACCTGTCTTCGACTACCGTCTGATCTCTTCCTGGCGAAGAGCTGCCCACATCTCGTCCCAAGGTAGGAGAGTCCCTCTGTCCAGGATGCTCTAGACAAACCCTTCCCACTCTTCTGAGACAACATTCAAGGTTGTCCTCACCATAAGCTCATGATCCAGTGTCGCTACTCTAGCAGTCAACTGATCTTGGATCTCATTCAGTCCTCCGATGCAGGAGTCAATCGTTTGACCCTTCTTCATCTGATACGACCTCATCTGGTTCTCGAGCAGTATTCTTCTCTGCACTGAAGTATGTTGGTACATGTTCTTGAGAGCCTCCCACATCTCAACTGACATTTCCTTCTCGACTATACATGGTACCACATGATCCTTGACCTTGTCGAGGATAATGCACTTGGCCCTCACCATCGCCTCCTCGTACTTGTCATTATCATTGGGGTCGAATGGGATACCTATAACCTTCAAGGCGAAGTTCTTGACACGATCCCTGTCAAGCACTGATAAGATTCTGGCCTTCCAGACTGCAAAGTTCGATGCTCTGTACAGTCTATCCTGGTCTCTTACCCCGTGTAGTGCTATGATGCTCCTCTACTTCCCTCCTGGAAGTTCTCTGTTCGACTTCTCTGAGTCTCTACTTCACGTCTGGAAGTTCTCTTCTGGACTCCCTCTAAGTCCTGATTTCCCTCCTAGAAATACTTCTACCGCTTGTCGAGATGCCCCCTACTCTGATCGTCTTGTGCCACTGTACTGTTGATCCAGGTTTCTCAGTTAGAAACCCTCAGTAACAACTCCTCTGGCCCTACTCTGTCAAGTACTGTTCTGACTACAGTACCTCACCAACTCCACTCTGCAATATTCCTGCAGCCTTCTAGTCCCCAGCAACTGCCTCTCTGTGAACTATGTCAGCCCTTCTCTGCCTCACACTGGCTTTACGTCACCCTGGATGGGTCTGCGTCAACCCTGGGTACCCTGCGTCAGCCCTCTGGCCCTCTGCGTTAGCCCTCTGGCCCTCTGCGTCAGGCCTCTCTGAGGCTCTGCGCAATTCCCGACTTCTTCTATGTGGCTCTGGCTGTCTCTGCATCACACTTCCTTGGCTTCTGCGCTGCTAAAAGCAGCTTATGTCACCTCAGGACAGCTTTGCTGCTATTGCTTCGCTCGGCTGCTATCTCTCAGTCCTCCTATGATCTGCAATCACCCTTTGATACCATGTTGAAGTTTCTAAGTTTACTTAATTTAGAAACCCTTCATGCACTTTTCCTGATTTATTCTTACCTACTTGTTAATTTTCATTTAACAAGTTATTTACAAAATAAATACTGAAAATAAACACCAGTGCATGCTCAACATATTATAGATCAGCAACTAAAAGAAACAAAAACAAATACACCACTTGACACCATTATTTTTGGACCAATGTCTCCGGAAAAACCCAATGCGGGAAAACTGGTGCAGCTATCTGAGGGTTTTCTTATTAAGCAATATCGAAGTACAATCTGGGTGCCGAAACTAGCCTACCCAATAGAGAATTTCCTTAGCTTCTATACCTCACAGTTTGAGAGAAATCTCCTGGCTAAAACCCCGGAAAATCCTTCCAGTAGCTCCCTAGCACAAAACTACTCTGCAACCCCAGCGTCTGCCCAAACTAGACTACATCAGCCCCTCTTTGTCTCACAGTGGCCCTGCGTCAGCCCCAGGAGGCCCTGCGTCAGCTCTGGGAGGCCCCTGCATCAACTGCGCTAGCCCCTCTGGTGCTCTGCGCAACACTTGGCTGCCTTTGTGTGGCCCTACGTGAGCCCTTGCTGGCTCTACGTCACCCTCCTTGGCTATTGCGCTGCTCTCCTCGCACACTCTTTGCCTTCTCTATTCCTCTGTACTCAATGCCCCTCAACTACTCTCCTGATCATTGATTCTATCTCTCTTATCAAACCCCACTCTAGAGAATATAATGACTAATCATCTGGTATAATCTCCAAGTGACCCTCAAGCCTCCTCTTATACTTTTCTTGTTGACGATTCAACGGCCAATATTAAGTCCCCAATCAATGGCTAAGATTAGATCTAGCTTGATCTATGTCTTTTGGACCACTCTAACATAGATTCATATTAATACTCATTAATATTTTATTTTCCCTAAGTTTAAACTTAGGGACTCCATTAAAAATATTAATTATTTTAATATCTCCTAATCTGTTTAGAATCTGCCCAAACCCTTTCTGGGTATTCGAGATCTCATGTGCCCCAACCTCTCCACCAAATTTCGTGGCTAGAGCACATCCGATGCTACCCCAAATCAACACTTCATCAGAATCATCATTATCTTTTTTGAGAAGGAAAGTCTTTTTCATTGAACTTTTCTTCTTTATCTTAAATTCATCTTCATCAAAATCATCTTGCTTGGAGAAGAAATTATTTTTGTTTGGTCCCTTCTTTTTGAATACTTTTGTTGACACCTAATCATAGGGATTGGGTGAACAATTGTAATTAGTGTAAATAAATAATAGAGGAAATGGACAGTGATCGGGAGATGAATTGAACAGTCACTCCCTCTTGTATATAATAATGAACAACCTAAATGAATAATACAATTTCATTTGAGGAGTTACCTCCTAGCCTGACATGGTATCGGAGTCAGCCCCATTTTTGGCTTCCCTCTCTGCCTTGTAACTCCCAGTTTGTCATATCTGCCATTATTTTATCTGTCCTCTTACTTCTCTAAGTTGAATTAATTGGATGTTATATATTTATGGTTAAAGCACTCTGACAGCCACCTCCCAGCACACATACCACTCCGCTAGCTATAAGTTGGCAATTGGCCTTCCGTCTTCCCTGTCGAGTCAGGATATAACTCCTTCAAACAAAACTCTGTTATATTTATTAAGGCTAAATATTATTATATACAAGAGGGAGCGACTGTTCAGTTCATCTCCCGATTCTCTATCTTCTCTATTATTTATTTACATTAATTACAGTTGTTCACCCAATCCTTCTGATTAGGTATCAACATTCCCCCCTTTAATCTGAAGGGTTGTTGGTGAATCCAAGCATCGTTCTGAATCTATCAAGCTTTTCTCTTCCAAGTGCTTTGGTGAAGATGTCTACAATTTGCTCATTAGTGGAACAATGGCGGAGATGGATTGTTTTGGCCTCAACATGATGTCGAATCAGATGATATTTAGTATTGATGTGCTTTGTTCGATCATGGAACTTTGGGTTCTTGGCCAACTATATTGCAGATGTATTGTCAATCATGAGTGGAGTTGATTGCACTTGTTTTACCTGCAAATTTTCAAGAATTTCCCAGAGCCACACAATTTCTTTTGCTACCTCAGCTACTGCCACATATTTTGCCTCTGTTGTAGAATCTGCAGGAACTGATTGTTTGCGTGATCTCCAAGAGACAGTCCCTGATCCAAGACTCATAGCATAACCCGAAGTGGATACCCCAGTTTCTTTGTTTCCATCGAAGTCTGAATCAGAGTATCCAATCAAGGTGAAGTCATCCACCTGCGTATACTTGATTCCAAAGTCTTGAGTTCCCTTCAACTATTTTAGAACTCTTTTTGCAGCAGACCAATGTCCCTCACAAGGCTTTTGCATAAATCTGGAGAGGATTCCAACAACAAAAGAAATGTCTGGTCTGGTAGTTGTCAGGTAGTTGAGACTTCCTACAAGCTGTCTATACTTTGTTGCGTCCTCAAATTCTTTTCCTTCATTTGATGTGAGCTTTAAGTTTTGTCCCATTGGAGTAGTCAGAGGATTGCAGTCAATCATACCAAATCTGTTCAACAGATCTCCAATGTATTTCTTTTGAGAAAGGAATATGGACTTTCAATGTCGAGTTACTTCAATACCAAGATAGTAATGAACAAAGCCCAAATCAATCATTTCAAAACCTTTCTTCAATTCCGTCTTTATGGATGCAATGTAGCTTTCATTGTTCCCTGTTATCAAAAGATCATCTACATATACTACAAGATATACAACTATTTTGCCAACTTTCTTGACAAACTGAGTTGCATCATCAAGATCATAATGTTTGAAATTGAGTTTCAGAAGATGCTCCATCAATTTTCATACCAAGCTCGTGGTGCTTGTTTGAGGCCATAAAAGGATTTCACAAGTTTGCATACTTTATCTTCATGTCCTTTCACAGCAAAACCTTCAGGCTGGGACATAAAAACATTTTCTTTTAAATCTCCATTCAAGAAAGCGGTTTTTACATCCATTTGATGGACTTTCCAACCATTCTGAGCTGCTAGGGCAAAGAGTGTTCGGATGGTAGCCCATTTTGTTGTGGGGGCAAAAGTCTCCTCATAATCGACCCCTTCCTTCTGTGCATAACCTTTTGCCACAAATCTGGCTTTGTGCTTGTCAAGTGAGCCATCAGCTTTATACTTGTTCTTGTAGACCCACTTGCAGCCAATTGGTTTGGTTCCCAATGCAGGATCAACCAACTTCCAACTACCATTCTTTATCAAGGCATCATACTCCTTTTGCATTGCTTCTTTCCATTCATCATGAGAAGCATCTTCTTTGAAGAAAGTTGGTTCAAAATCTGTAGACAAATTTAATTCACAATCATAAGAAACATCCATATCAACAGGTGAATCAGAGTCCTCTACATTACCTCCATTTTTCTGATTTGAATTTCTAGTTCTTGTTTTTCCAACCTCATCAGGATGAACACTTTCAAGTGTCTTTGTCAGCCACTTTGGGGGACCTTTCTCAGATGGTCCAGGCTGCTCTGTTAACTGAGTTGGCGCTGAATCAAGATTGAGTCTCCCAATTTTGTCAATCACATCACTCAAAGTATCATTTGTTGTTGGAGATTCATGCAGGGGAGAGTGTTTCTGAAGAAGATTCTACAGGTTGATCTAATATAGCAATCCCCCCTCCAAGATGTGGAATCTGATTATCAAATTCTTGAAATGATTTTGCAGTTGTGAATCTATCCAAGCGATCAAGTTGTCTTTCAACAACATTGTCCGTTTTGGATGATTCAAGAAAGATTACATCTCTAGAGACAACAAACTTTTTGTTGACTTCATCATAGAGACAGTATGCTTTGGAGGTGTTTGAATAGCCCAGGAAGATACACTTACAACTTCTTGCACCAAGTTTGTTTCTATGTACTTTTGGAATTAAGGCAAACATGTGGAACCAAAGACCCTGAGATGCTTTACCGAAGGAATGTGCCCATTTGGTATTAAGGCATAACATGTGGAACCAAAGACCCTGAGATGTTTTACCGAAGGAATGTGCCCATACCACATTTCATAAGGAGTCTTGTTTCTAATAGCATTAGATGGACATCTATTCTTTACATATAGAGCACATAGAATAGCATCAGCCCAAAACATTACTATTACATTTTTGAAGAAGAGCATGAAGCGTACCATATTTAGGATTGTCCTATTCATTCTTTCAGCTACTCCATTCTGTTGGGGATTATAAGGCACAGTCGTTTGATGTTTGATCCCATGTTGGCGAAGATGGTTTGATCCCATGTTGGCGAAGATGGTTTTCAAATTCATTTGAAGTGTATTCACTTCCATTATCAGTGCGAATAGAACCAATATGAGATTGTGCATCATTTTCAATCCATGCATGAAAGTTCTTAAATGTTTGAAAAGCATTAGATTTGTTCTTCAATAAATATACCCAAACACATTCTGGTGTAGTCATCAATAAATGTCATCATATATTTATTTCCATTTGCAGAAGAGACAGGCATTGGACCACATAATCTAAATGAATAAGTTCAAGTTTTCTATGTGCTCTGGAATGTGAATCATGAAAGGGTCGTTTGCTATGCTTTCCTAGAATACAAGCATCACATTACTTAAGCTTCCTAAGAATTGTAGGCAATCCAGCAACACCATTTTTCTTTAATAAGCGAAGGTTGTCATAGTTCAAATGTCCAAATCTAGCATGCCGTAATAGACTTGATGGAAGTGTACCTTCTTCATAATTAGAATTGTATGAGAAATGTTGTGCACGAGCAGAGGTACCTTGCAGCTTGAGAAGCCTTTCTTTTTCAATCCTTGTCATGACAAGTGCGTGATCAAATGCTTTTTTAACCTCAAGCTTGCCATCAAACATATGAATGGAGTGGCCTTGTTGTTTGATATGGACCAAGGACAACAAGTTTCTCCTCAACTGAGGGAGATATAGAACATGATGCAGAAGAAAGTCTGGAAGACCAGGGAATTTAAGCCTGATTATGCCAAGCTGTGATGGCTTGAGTTTTGATTGGTCTACAAAGTAAACTGCTCCATCAACATTGTCAGTGAATTCTTCAAAAAAATCTTTTCTATGAGTCATGTGGCAAGTTGCTCCAGAGTCAAGCAACCAATCATGTTTTCAAGAAGCAAGTGAAGCATTAAATAAGTCTTCATTTACTCCAATATTACATTCCCGCCACAACATAATGAGCTGATTCAGGTGCTTTACCTTTGTCTGTGTCATTAGTTTTACCTTTGGGTTGGTTTCTTTGCTGTGCAATTTTATCTCAACGTATCCTACATGTGGAGACATCATGTGATCCATTTTTTTTACAGCGTATGCAGTGCAAATATGACTTTTCTCCTTGAGAGTGTATGCCCCCCCTGCCTCTGAAATATCTTCCTCTACCTCTTCGACCACCTCTTCCTCTGGAAGAGTCTTGGGCAAGACTCTTTTCTTTATGAGCAAGGCACGCAGCCTCTTCAAAAGATTCAGGGGTTGTTTTCTTTCCAAAAGCTTTCTCTCTTTCAGCAAATTTCTTTATAAGATAGTCAAAGGTAATATCTTTGACATTTCCATTTGCTTGCAATGACTCAAGATAATTAGAGTAAGTAGGATAAAGTGCCTTGAGAAAAGCAATCAGAGGGATATCCATTTCAACATTAGTGACTTTGATATCATGTATAATAGATTTTACTTCTGATGCAAGAGTAAGAGGATCATCATTTTGTAATTCAAAGGTGAACAATTTAATCATGAGTTGAACAACTTCAAGTGTAGAGTGTGAGTCAAAGTTCCTTTAGTTTTTGTAAGGCTTCGAAAGCAACCAACTTCATATACAGGTGGTTCCCTAAAGCTTTGATCTTTAGCCTAGGGAAAAGTGTCCAAAAGAATTTAATTTTTCTCCTAAAGTGACTTTATAATTTTTATAAAGTCTAATCTAATTTAAAAATGACTTTAAGTGATAAAGTCTAATTTTAAAGTGACTTTAATAAAGTCAATGTAAAATTAGAAAGGAAAAGTGACTTTGGAAATAAATGACTAAGTGGGTCTTTATTAAAATGGGGTGAATTAAAAAAAAGAAAGTGAGATTTAAATGAGCATTTAATTTCAGCGCTAGATCTCAATCTATTTCAGCCATTGGATTTAGGGGTTCCCCAAAAGTCACTTAGAGTTAGATTAAAGGAGGAAAATGAGGAAAAGGTCATTCATTCTTTCATGAACAGATTGAGAGAAGGAGAGCAAGAGAGCAAGGGAGATTTCTGGACAGGGAAGAGAAGGAGACAGGAGCTTGGCACACATTCCAAGGCAGCATTTTAACAAATCCGTACCGCTGAGTTAGCACATAGTGAAAGGCAGAATTTGGACACGATTTTCTAGAAATCCGTACAGCAAGTGCACAGAAATTGAGGCGCAGAAATCCGTACAGCAAGCGGTTGTACCTTGGCACGCAAATCAAGGCAAATCTGTACAACTGTATTGCTGGTTTTTTTCTGCACAGAAATAGAGGAAATCCGTACAACATATTTATGGCAGCTTGCACGCTTTTCTAGGCAAGTCGTACAGCAGCATTTAAGGCTGAAATTGGGCACAAAAATCGAAGAGGTCATACAGCATTTATTGTTGTTCTGTTTTGCTGTTTGCAAGGCTTTTTCAGTTGGCTGTGAGGCACGGAAAACGAGATAAGTTGTAAAATTTTGCTTGCTAATTTTTTTGTTGAATATTTCTCGTTTCTTACTGTAAAAAGCATTTCCAGAAATAGAAAGGAGCTTTCGAACTGGTTTTCCCCAAGAGTTGTAGGGGGTTTTTCAGGGTCACCTTAACCAAAAATCATTGTGTTTAAATGTGTTGAATGGCTGTTTATATGCGCTGATTTTTATTTCTACATTTTCCAGCATTCTGTAAAATTTCCAGAATTTGTGTTTTCAGCAAAATTTATTTTTCAGTTGTCGAATGTATGCATATGGGAAAGGGCATTTAACTATTTTGGATAAATAAGGTGAAACTGAAAACCGAGGTGGGAAATGAGAAATTTTTACACCCTTGAATTACAAAATGATGATCCTCTTGCTCTTGCATCAAAAGTAAAATCTATTATGCATGATATCAAAGTCACTAATGTTGAACTGGACATTCCTATGATAGCTTTTCTCAAGCCACTTTATCCCACTTACTCAAATTATCTTGAGTCATTGCAAACAAATGAAAACCTCAAAGATATTACCATTGACTCCCTTGTGAAAAAATTTGCTGAAAGAGCGAAAACTTTTGGAAAGAAGACAACTCCTCAGTCTTCTGAAGAGGCTGTGTGTCTTGCACATAGAGAAAAGAATCTTGCTCAAGATTCTTCCAAAGGAAGAGGTGGTCAAAGAGGAAGAGGAAGAAATTTCAGAGGCAGGGGGCACAGACACTCTCAAGGAGAAAAGTCAATTTTGCACTACATACGCTGCAAAAGAGATGGATCACATCATGCATCCACATGCAAGTTGCCTTGGGACAGAATTGAACAGGAAATAAACCAACCCAAAGGTAAAACTAGTGACAAAGAGAAAGGTAAAGCACCTAAATCCACTCACTATGTCGTGGCACACTGTAATATTGGAGTAAATGAAGACTTATTTAATGCTTCACTTGCTTCTTGGAAAAATGATTGGTTGCTTGATTCAGGAACAACCAGCCACATGACTTTTAGAAAAGATTTTTCTGAAAAATTTACTGACAATGTTGATGGAGCAAGTATACTTTGCTGACAAATCAAAACTCAAGCCATCAGGGCTTGGCACAATCAGGCTTAAATTTTCTGGTCTTCCAGACTTTCTTCTGCATCATGTTTTATATCTCCCACAGCTGAGGAGAAACTTGTTGTCCTTAGTCCACATCCGCAAGCAACGACACTCCATTCATATGTTTGATGGCAAACTTGAGGTGAGAAAAGCATTAGACCACTCACTTGTCATGACGGGGATAGAAGAAGAAAGGCTTCTCAAGCTGCAGGGTACCTCTGCTCGTTCACAAAATTTCTCATACAATTCTCATGATGAAGAAGGTGCGTTTCCATCAAGTTTATTAGGGCATGCTAGATTTGGACACTTGAACTATGACATCCTCTGCTTGTTGAAGAAAAATGGTATTACTGGTTTGCCTACAATTCCTAGGAAACTTAAGCAATGTGATGCTTGCATTCTAGGAAAGCATAGCAAACGGTCTTTTCATGATTCACATTCCAGAGCACATAGAAAACTTGAACTCATTCATTTAGATTTATGTGGTCCAATGGCTGTTCCTTTTGCAAGTGGAAATAAATATATGATGACATTTATTCATGACTACACCAAAATGTGTTGGGTTTATTTATTGAACAACAAATCTGATGCTTTTCAAACATTCAAGAACTTTCATACATGGATTGAAAATGATGCACAATCTCACATTGGCTCTATTCGCACTAATAATGGAAAAGAATACACTTCAAATGAATTTGAAAACTCTCTTTGCCAACATGGGATCAAACATCAAACAACTGTGCCTTATAATCCCCAACAAAACGGAGTAGCTGAAAGAATGAATAGGGCAATCTTAAATATGGTGCGCTCCATGATGTTTTTCAAAGATGTAAAATTGATGTTTTGGACTGATGCAATTCTATGTGATGTATATGTAAAGAAGAGATGTCCATCTAATGCTATTAGAAACAAGACTCCTTATGAAATGTGGTATGGGCACATTCCTTCGGTAAAGCATCTGAGGGTCTTTGGTTCCACATGTTATGCCTTGATAACAAAGGTACATAGAAACAAAATTGGTGCAAAAAGTCGTAAGTGTATCTTCCTGGGGTATTCAAACACCTCTAAAGCATACCGTCTCTATGATGAAGTCAATAAAAAGTTTGTTGTATCTAGAGATGTAATCTTTCTTGAATCATCCAAAACTGACAATGTTGTTGAGTGGTGACTTGGTCGCTTGGATAGATTCGCAAATGCAAAATCATTTCAAAAATTTGATAATCAAATTCCACACCTTGAACGGGGGATTCATATACTAAATCAACCTGTGGAATCTTCTTCTGAAGCACTCCCTCCCCCGCATGAAACTCCAACAACGGATAATAATTTGAGTGATGTGATTGACAGAATTGGGAGACTCAATCTTGATTCAGTCCCAACTCAATCAACGGAGCAGCCTGGAGTATCTCAGAAAGGTCCCCCAAAATCGCTGACAAAGGCACTTGAAGGTGTTCACCCTGATGAGGTTGGAAAGACAAGAACTAGAAATTCAACCCGACAAAATGGAGGTGATGTAAATGACTCTAATTCACCTGTTGATATGGATGTTTCTTATGATTGTGAATTGAATTTGTCTACAGATTTTGAACCCAACTTCCTTCAAAGAAGTTGCTTCTCATGATGAATGGAAAGAAGCAATGCAAAAGGAGTATGATGCCTTGATAAAGAATGGCACTTGGAAGTTGGTTGATCCTCCATTGGGAATGAAACCAATTGGCTGCAAGTGGGTCTACAAGAACAAGTATAAAGTTGATGGCTCACTTGACAAGCACAAAGCTAGGCTTGTGGCAAAAGGTTTTGCATAGAAGGAAGGGGTCGATTATGAGGAGACTTTTACCCCCACAGCAAAACGAGCTACCATCCGGACACTTTTGCCCTAGCAGCTCAAAACGTTTGGAAAACCATCAAATGAATGTAAAAACTGCTTTCTTGAATGAAGATATAAAAGATAATGTTTTTATGTCCTGGCCTGAAGGATTTGTTGTAAAAGGACATGAACATAAAGTATGCAAACTTGTGAAATCCTTTTATGGCCTCAAACAAGCACCGCAAGCCTAGAATGAAAAACTAACTGAGCATCTTCTAAAACTCAATTTCAAACCTTATGATCTTGATGATGCAACTTTGTTTGTCAAGAAGGTTGGCAAAACAGTTGTATATCTTGTGGTATATGTAGATGATCTTTTGATGACAGAGAACAATGAGAGCTACATTGCATCCATAAAGAAGGAATTGAGAAAAGGTTTTGAAATGACTGATTTGGGCTATGTTCATTACTATCTTGGTATTGAAGTAACTCAACATCCGAAGTCCATATTCCTTTCTCAAAAGAAGTACATTGGAGATCAGTTGAACAGGTTTGGCATGACTGAATGCAATACTCTGACTACTCCAATGGAACAAAACTTAAAGCTCACATTCATTGAAGGAAAAGAATTTGAGGATGCAACAAAGTATGGACAGCTTGTAGGAAGTCTCAACTACTTGACTACTACCAAACCAGACATTTCGTTTGTTGTTGGAATCCTCTCTAGGTTTATGTAAAAGCCTTGTGAAGGACACTGGTCTACTGCAAAAAGAGTTCTAAGGTACTTGAAGGGAACTCAAGACTTTGGAATCAGGTATACACAGGTGGGCGACTTCAGCTTGATTGGATGCTCTTATTCAGATTTCGATGGAGACAAAGAAATAGGGGTATCCACTTCAGGTTATGCTATGGGTCTTGGATCAGGAGCTGTCTCCCGAAGATCACGCAAACAATCAATTCCAGCAGATTCCACAACAGAGGCAAAATATGTGGCAGCAACTAAGGCAACAAAAGAAATTGTGTGGCTCAGGAAAATTCTGGAAGATTTGTAGGTAAAACAAGTACAATCGACTCCACTCATGACTGACAATACCTCGGCAATAAAGTTGGCCAAGAACCCAAAGTTCCATGATTGAACAAAGCACATCAATACAAAATATCATCTGATTTGACATCATGTTGAGGCCAAAACAATCCATCTTCGCCATTGTTCCACTAATGGCAGATTGTTGACATCTTCACCAAAGCGCTTGGAAGAGAAAAGCTTGAAAGATTCAGAACGATGCTTGGACTCACCAACATCCCTTCAGATTAAGGGGATAGTGTTGACACCTAATAATAGGGATTGGGTGAACAACTGTAATTAGTGTAAATAAATAATAGAGGAAATGGAGAGTCATTGGGTGATGAACTAAACAGTCACTCCCTCTTGTATATAATAATGAACAACCTAAATGAATAATACAATTACATTTGAGGAGTTACCTCCTAGCCTGACACTTTTCTTTTGGAATCATTTTCATCATTGCTATCATCCTTGAAAGGACATTCTGCAGCTTAGTGTCCTATTTGACCACATTTAAAACAAATGAAAGGATAATTACCTTTTAGTTTGGATCCTTTCCTTAGCTTCTTCACAAATTGTGCTAATTTTGTTTCAGCATCGGAATCATCATTGCTACAATTACAACTTTTCCCTTTTCTTGATGCTTTTGAGGCCTTCAACACAACTTCTTTAGGATTTGAGATACCTTTTCTCATTTCATATGCAATGAGAATTCCATGAAGTTCATCCATTGACAAGGTGTCCAAGTCTTTTAATTCTTTTATGGAACTGACGTTGGAATCAAAACGCTCTGGAAGTGATCTTAACACCTCTTGGACAATTGTTTTTTCTTCAATGTTTTCACCTAGACCTTTGAGTGAGTTAACAACTTCATCCACTGGCAGAAGACATGTAGTGATGTCTTCCTCTTCATTCATTTTTAGACTTTCAAATTGTCTTCTAGAAGTTTGAAGTTTTGCCTTCTTGACTTTAGCATCTCCATCGTAAATGCTAATGAACTTGTCTGACATTCCTTTTGCCGATTCGCAGTTCATAACCTTTGTGAATTTTGAGTCGGATATTCCACTTGTTATGGAATTTAAGGCCTTGGCATTTGCTATATAAAGCTTTCTTCCATCCTGATCTATTGGTGGAGAAGGTGGAGCTTTATAACCATCTAGAACTAATTGCCATACTTCTGGTCCAAGAGACATCAAATAAAACTTCATCCTGATTTTCCAGAAAGCAAAATTTGTTCCATCAAAGGACCTTTCCTGCATCCTTACTGGCCATTGTGGCTAAAATTTCTTCTTCCAGCCATTAGGCTGATTATGAAGTAGTTGACTCTGATATAGATTGTTGGAAATACTGAGAGGGGGTGAATCAGTATTTCTTTTACAATTGTTATTAATACTAGTTAATATTTTTCACAATTTATCAACCAAAAGATAGGAAACAATAAATATTTTTTTATTAATAATAGTGTTGAGGACACCAGTCTCCTAATACAATGATGAAAAGCTCCAACTTGTAAAAATATTTCAAGGCTCCAACATAAGCAACTTCCCAAGACTCCAATCTTGGTGAGGACACCAATCCTCTCAGTCAAGCACCAACTTGAGAGATATAGGACGCCAATCCTTCAGGTTCCAATAGTAAAAATTTAGGTTTTCAATGTATCTCTTCAGAAGACTGTCACTGTAAGTTTGTTTCAATGTTTTCAATAAGTTTTCACAAGTCAACAAACTATGCCACTATATTTCTCCATAGATTTAAAAGATATTCAGTGTATATTTTCATAGGTCCGCAAGCTCTAAATATATTATTCCACAAGTTTGCAAAAGGAGATTTTTACAAGTCCGCAAGCTTTAATATGATTACCACGGTTACACTTCCACAAATCCGCAAGGAGATGCCACTCAGATTTTGATTTTTAATTCTATAAATCCGTAGGGAGATGACATTATATTTGCAAAGTAGAAGGGATTGTCACAGGTTCACAAAAGTATCAGCACCACAGAATTGAGTCTTCAATTTATTCACAAAAAAAAAAACACGATGGGAATGACCTCACGGCAATCTCTATCCCAGATGGATTTACACAATTCAACGAATCTTCTCTCTTGTGGTGTTGGACGTGTTGACCACTGAAGTGGCAACTGACGATTATATGAAGACTCCATGCCCAAGGATGTACCAATGGACATTTGTACCATCATATATCATCAATCAATAGATATTTTTAACTCTACTTCTATTTTCTCATCATCTTTCTTGTACCCAGATTCCACACCCTACGGGGAATTGTAATAAGTGATACTAGTAATGATGATTTTTGAATCTGTAACAGGCCTAAGATGTTGGGACTCGATCAACAAACAAGTACACCTTGGAGTGTGTTTTTTATCTGGTTAATTATCCCTTCTTTTTGAGAGGCGGATAAATTTATGGGTTTATTCACTCACTTTTTACCCCAAAGCCGAGGTGAAGGTTTGAAGGTTGAGCCCCTAACACATCTTAGTGTCTAGAGTTGATGTATATTACCATACTAGATCACACAAAAAAAATCGTGAAATTTGGTTAGGTCTAGGTAGTCAATTTTTTAATTTTTAGATTTTCCGCACTACAGAAATTGCAATATAAATTGTACTTATAATGCAATAAATGATGTCTAGAAAAGTTGTATGGAGTATAAGTAATGAAATTTGCACCTCTCACCTTCAACTTTCTACTATGACACTTTGAGGGGTTAAAAATATGTTTTGAACTCTCAAAACCCTCTTTTCCTAAGTTTATTGGTAAATTTGGCAATTAATTAAGCCAGAAATTAAATAAATGGAGAAAAATAAATATTCACACATGTTAAATGATGTGGAAATGAAGTGGAAAATTATGCAGGAGTTAAAGTGAAGTCCCAAGATGATGTGGACTCCTAAAATCAAGGAAATGACATGTGTTCAAATAAAATCGAATTTCTGGCATTAAATGAGAAAGTTGCTTACTTGAAAATTCGAATTTGTGAAGTTAATACACATTTGAGAGGATTTGGGAGAATATTTGGTGGAGATTTTTGTAGAAAATTATCCCCACATGGGTTACCACCCATATACAATTGTTCTTCCGTCATAGAATTTGAATTTCGCACATAAGGGAAGAAGAAAATGATGTTCACTTATCAAAATTCAATTTTTACACTTGGCATTGGAGCTTCATTCAACAGATTCGAATTTATCTTTGGGATTATCACCTCATGCCACTTGTTTAATGACTTATACATTGGGATTGGCTCCCATAGTTCTATATAATAGAGCCTTGAGCTCTCATTTGCATGATCTTTAGAACGAGTTATGGGGCCTACGGAGACTCGACTGAATTTTGTATTCATTTTCATATAATAAAAAGACTTTGGGGTACTATTATGTTGGTGTTCTCCTTCCATTTCTTGAGGTGATGTTATTTCAATTGTTGTGCTTTACATTCTACATGTATGTTGGATTATTCTAGTTATCATTTTGCCACTTGTTTGAATTAACATATGCAAGCTATCTTGTATGGTTTTTGGGTTAGAGAAATACTCTAGGAAGAGGAACACTAGAAGATTTTTGGTGAAATCTCTAGCCTTCTTCTCCATTGTATAATCTACTCACTTTATGATTGCTGACATCTTTTTCCAAAGAGATGTTCAGATTTGGTTGAAACATTTACTTGGGCGTGGGGTAACTCTCCAATAGACAAACTAACTCCCAAGATCAAGAATAGAAAGACCCAATCAGTTTGCATCAAGGATCTCATCAAACAATTTTGAAAGAGGGAGTTTCCTTTCCTCTAGCCTACTAAGATCACATAAATTTAAATTCAATATTTTTCTTGATCAATATCTTATGTTTTCAAGGATTTTATTTGCTACATAGAGCATGGTTTTAACTAGACAAGTATGGAGTTCTACTTGCGTGTCTTGATCTAGTTCTTGTACACTAATTGTAGATTATCATTTTGACTCTTCCATGTCATCTTTCCACTCATTTTGGATTTGTTTTGCAGCCCTTTTGAGCATATTTGTGAGATGAAAATTGAAGAAGGTTGTGAGTATTTGAGGCATCATTTCTCGAAAGGCCGAGTTTTACTTTGAGGGCAGCGTCCTTCTCTCACTAGGTTGTGGGCTAGAGGAGGCTTAGCCTCTCTCCTTAGTGCTAAATACAACTCTCTTTGTGGCTGATTTGATTGTTGCAAATTTGTTTCTTGTACTTTCAAATTTTGTCAAAGACTTTCTTGTAGTTGTTACTTAAACAGATCTAGCCCTTGGAAGTGGCATGTTGTAAAAGACTCATTTGGTTTCCTTGGGAAGCCTTCTCCAAAAGCTTTTCTTTCTCTCTTTGTAACCAATCTCTAATAAAAAGATTATTTTTTCTTGCGAGGGAGCTTGGGATTTTTACCATGGTATCCTCTCTCCTCATTTAAAGGAAGGATCATTGCTTGTGGGTGGACTAATCTCTTAGTTTAGCTACTCCAATTTTCTTTGTTAATCTCATTTCTAAGCTCCTCCGTGCATGATTAGTTTCTTAACATCACACTCACATCCATTCTCATTTTAGCATACATTTGATATTAGTTTATGTTTGCCATTTCCATTTCTTGAATACTTGTATTGGGCAATCTACTACACCACATACAGTTTTTCTTTTCATGCAAGCAAGTATTTTCTATTTATTGGGCAAGCTTAAACTAGTTTAATGTATCCATCTACTTGGTTTCACAAGTCTCTTGAACACATTGCTTTATCATTGTCAATTTATATTATGTGGCATTATCATTATTGTTGGGTCTTTCTTGCATCACTCCATTGAAGCAATTTGGCATTGATTTCATTTACTTGCAAAGCAACATATTTGGAACTTGTGGAGCTACTTGAGCTAATTGTTTCACTTTCCTTTTCCATTGAAAAATATTCGTATTGTTTATTTGAGCATTGTCTTTTATTTTGAGCATTAATATCAGTACTTTCTTAGAAGCAATAGCACTCACTCATGCATTTCATCTAGGCATTTTAGTATAAGAAAGCTTCCAAGCCAGGACCCAAACCTTACTAAAATTAGCCTCCAAGCATAAGTTTGGTTGATATAAAGTATAGAAAAAAAGACTTTATTGGAAACTTCTTCCATCTGGTACGAAGTAAGATAAAAGCGTGTGACCCTGCAGTTATGAAGGTGGCTTGTCCCCTTGTAGGAACGAAGGCATACGCTAGCTTGTAAGACCCAAGGGATGGGTATTGTTAATGACACCTCCGTGCCCTCGCCCCCTCTTTTTTACAGTTACCCCAATTTTTACCCTTTTGTAAGAGCTCAAGAGGAGTACTTCTCATTTAGATTAGACATTTTAGATTAAAAATAACCAAGACTAATTGCATTCAAATCTAGTATAAGTGCATCTCATGCTAATACATCTTACAATTTCACTTGCAATTTGTCCATTTTACTTGTCATTATTGAATATTTTATGTTGGCAAGCATTGTTTCATTTTCCTTATGCAAGTAGAACACTAATTGATTTTCCCTTTGCAAGATATCTCTATATGCTCTGATTTAGGCATTAATTATATTTTAAAAGCATTTTATATCTTGTATCGATTATCGTGCTAACATCTTTGTCTCCATTTCAAGATTGATTTGCTTTCATTTTTTGAAGCATTCTACTTTTGTTTTGAGCAAATATATCTTTCATTCCTGTTGAGCAAATTATCTTCAGGCACTGGTTTTATGGTTTTAATATGTTAATGATTTTATTGCTCAAATCATATTTTGCTCATAATTCTTAAAAGTAATCCACTTTCACTTTAACATCTCTCTTAGAACCTCACATTTCTTTTATCTTAGTTTTCCATATTAGGGACCACCCCCCATAGCTAATCTAGGAGATATCTTAAATGGAGAGAGGGGATTTTGTGTGACAGCCCCTTCTCTTAGTTCCCTGCCACCAACCACACCTTGTGGGGTTAAAGGCTTTTCTCATTGACTTGTAGGTAGGTGTAGGCAGCAGGGTCAACAAGACCCACTCTTCACCGAATCATCTACGTTGATATATACACATTTGGACTATCGCATGATAGAGCTGACATAACATTTCGAGGAGACACCTCTGTTGCTTTAGTGCGTGTATGTCAAACGAATTGTTTGGTGTATGGGAGCGTAATGCTAAACGAAATTTTAATATATAAGAGCGTAATATATTTCAAACAAAATATTTAATAAATGTATGCCAACCGTAATATATGCCAAACGATTTAATTAATGTGTTGTTTGTAATAAAGAATAAGCAATTTGTAAAGTGTTTTATATCATTTGTTAAGATTTTTATTATATGGCAATTCATTAATTCATTAAAGTATGTTTGAGGTGTTTATAATATGTGAATAGGATTAGGATTATGGTTTAGAAATTCAGGGTTTTTTTAAATAAATTATTTAGGATTAGAGTAACAACAATGTTAAGGCTAGATTTAGGGTTTCCATTAGGGTTAGATTTATGGTTTCCATGAGGAACAATGCTAGGGTTAAAGTTAGGGTTCCCAATAGGCTAAGGTTTCATCATCTACAATAATGACGTCATTGTATTGACATCAATGACAATTTTGTCCACCAAACTTCCCCTTTGTCATTGATGGCCATATTTTCTCTTTTCAACATTCTCTCCCCCTTTGACATCAATGGACACTTCATATAGTGCTCCCCGTATCAAGTTACTTCCCTTGTTATGCAACTCCCCCTATGATGTTGCTACCCCTTTTCTTGAATAAGATACTTCTAATGGGATGGAAGGAAAATGACCCCCATCTTTTGGCGAAGATATTCAAATGCTTTTCGTGGTAGGGGTTTTCTAAAGATATCTACAATTTATTCTTCAGTGTTGACATATTCCATTTTGACATTTTGTTGGATGAAATGGAACCTTGATTGGAGTATGTTTTGTTTTTTAATGCAAAACAGGATTTTTTGAAAGGTTGATGGCACTGGTGTTATCAAGGTAGATGGTGATAGGATGATTGGTTTCTATATTGACATCTTTCAAAGCTTCCTTCATCCATAAGATTTGTGTACAATAATCTGCAACAGCTGTGTATTCTGCTTCAGCTATGGAAAGAGATAATGATGATTTCTTTTTGCTAAGCCAAGATACAACACAATCTCCCATGAAAATTGCATTCCCACTGGTACTTTTTGTTAGTTTTTGTAGCATCAGATATGCTCTAGCCTTGAAACTTTGTGGAGAGGCTAGAATACATTAGATCTCCAAAACCTAGAAATCGTTTATGGAAATTCCCCACAGAAATGACTTAACTAGATTATTAATTGGTTTTTAAATATTTACTAAGTCTAAACTTAAAGAATATGACTAATTAATCAGAATTAATTAAGTTAAGGTGTGAATGTTCTAGAAAATCACACAGACCAACTTCAAGTTAATCTTAGCCATCGATTAAGATCTAATTGGTCATTGAAGTCTCAACAGAGAATTATAAGGAGGAGTCGATGGGGCTTGGAGACTTCACTTCAGTAGTTCGATTTCATGAGAGCAATCAGTTTCCGAAGAGAAAGTCAGTGAGATCAAAGCAGTGATTGAGGGGGAGGGACAATGAGCCGAAGGAAAGATTTTCCAGATCCGGGGAGGAAGTAACAAGTGAGTCGAATTATCCCAGAGAGGCAGTGCTAAGGGGCTGCACAGTGCTTCAGTCAGGCAGATCGATTTGGTAAGGAGCAAACTTTGTTCTCAGTTCCAAAGGCTAGGAAGGAGTCCCTAAGCATCGAAGAGGCAATTTTCTCAACACCCAGAGGCAGAACAACTTCATCTGAGCTCAGTGCAAAGAAAGTCGTCCAGGCAGCTACGAAGAGCAACGCAAAGGCTAACGCAATGCTCCAAGAAGCTGAGTTTTGATAGGGAAAGTCTAGCCAAAGATTGTCTGTAGGAGAAGGGAAATTCCCTATAGTATTCTACGCAGATCTTCTTGTTGTTTGGATTGCCAATTGGACATCCATAGATGTACTCAGATTTCATAGCAGAATAATAAAATAAGCCCTGACTATTGCACTGGTTTTCCCAAGTTAGGTTTTTCCAAGGACATTGGTCCAAAAATAACTGTGTAAATTTATGTGTGTACTATTATTTCTTCCCGCATTTATTTCTTCCGCAGTTTTATTTGTGTAGGTTGCAGTGTGATTTATTTAGTATTTGTTGTAGTAAACAGTAAAAATATTGTTAAATTATATTAACAATTAGGAGAATTATTTCCAGTTGTTGTAATAGGATTCCAAGTTTCAGAATTTTCACATGGTATCAAAGCGCAGATGATCAACTAGAGAGCTCGGTAGTGAAGGAAGAGGGAGTTTCGTTGTTCAGTGAGGGCAACAGATCTAAGCCACAAAGGCAACGCAGTCACCTTGGCGAAAAGGCCGAATTTCGTGATGAGATTTAATTTTTCTGAGTGTGAGGCAGAAAATTCGATCTCTCCAGATCGAGGGATTCCAGGCGCAGAGGGAGCAACCCAGTATCTTCACAGAGCAGATCTCTAATTGGATGTAGTAGTTTTTGAAACAGTTTACTAGAGCAGAACTAGCGTCAGGTGGAAGGAGAGCACACACTAAGGGAAGAATTTCCTCAGGGAACTTCTACTCTCAAGAAGTTCGATTTCCCTTTCAAATCAGCAATCGTTGCGTGCAGAGTTTCTCACTCCATAAGGGAGTGAAAATAGTTGAGCAGAAGCTGAGCAAAAGGTAAGAGGAGATTTTCGACATTGTTTGAGATGGCCACTACTAGACTTCGAGATCAGGACAGGTTGGATGGTGCTTCCAACTATGTCATCTGGAAGGCAAGGATGTCCTTCCTTCTAGATGAATATGGCCTGAAGACATATATAGATGCAGTTGTAGTTATTCCCACAAATGCAGATCAGTTGAAGGAGTACAGAAAGTAGATGGCACGAGAGAAAAGTTTGATCCTTGATGGTGTTTGACATCACATTTTTTCAAACATAGCTGGCAAACGGACTGCGAAAGAAATGTGGGAGACTCTCACCATGTTGTACCAGGGCACTTCCGAGCAACGGAAGATGTACTTAGAGCAGAAGCTAAGATGCACCAAGAAGCAAAAGGAAGAAGGCATATTGCTACAGGAGCCTGCAATATTCGGTAGCAAGATGGATCAGTGGCAGTAGATGGCGTCAGATGCCAGAGCGACAAGACGCAGAGTCTAGTAGCAGTCAGGTACTGCTGAGCGCAGTGCGATGTTGGAACTAGTGTAATTGGCACAGTGCAAAGTCAGCAGCAGCGCAAATTCCTCAATGACAACGCAATAGCTAGCAGCAGTCAGAGTCACAGGTGACAGATGCATCATATTGATCACAGTCGATTCAGTGTTTAGTATGCTTTTCAATTGCAGAAGTTGTAGCTATAGCAGCAACAGATGGAGAGGGAGTTGCAGGGCAGATGTAGTGTTGGTAGCGGTTAAGCATACTCAGCAACAGCACAAATCAGAGTTGCATAGTCGTTGGTCGGCAATAGCAGCTAGACATCAGCAACGTGACTGGAGATGATCCAGAAACAGGGTGTTGCAACAGGGGGTAGCAACTCTAGAACACATTCCTAGCTAAGAGTGTTAGTTTTTGTAGCATTGGATGTGTTCTAGCCTTGAAATTTTGTGGAGGGGCTAGAACACATGAGATCTCCAAAACCCAGAAATCGTTTCTCGAAATGCCACATAGAAATGACTTCATTAGATTATTAGTTAGTTTTTAAATATTTCCTAAGTCTAATCTTAGGGAATATGACTAATTAATCATAATTAATTAAGGTGTGAATGTTATAAAAACTCACACGAATCGACTTCAAGTTAATCCGAGCCATTGATTAAGATCTAATTTTGGTTGTTGAAGTCTCAACAGAGGATTATGAGAAGAAGTTGATGGGGTTTGGAGACTTCACTTTAGCAGTTCGATTTCATGAGCAGATCGATTTCCAGAGTAGTAGCAATCGGTTGTTGGAAAGAGAGCTAGCAAGATCGAAGCAGTGATTGAGGGGTTAGGGACAGTGAGCCGAATCAAAGATTTTTCAGATCTAGGGAGGTAGATCTGAAAGTGTTAAATTTGGCAACTAGGGCCAAACATCACTTTAGACAGCTCTTATGAGGCAGTTGATACTTTTCTTCGATTCCTATTTCCGAGAGGTGTAGGATTGGTCTAAAGATCATCCCATTCTAACATGTACAAAAGAAGTTATGAATTTATTTTGATTATGGACAAATTGTCAAGGTCGGCCAGCCATCAAATTAGTCTCCTCCAGCCTTCAACGTTGCATATAAATACAAGGTGCCTCCTCCTCATTTTGGCATCGCATCTCATTCATCTTTCTCTCTCTCATCTTAATTGAGTACGGATTTCTGGGCCTCTCTCTCTCCACAGGTACGAATGGAAGAATGTCTTTTCTAGCTGCTGCATTGACCAGATTTGACCAAAATTTCAGGACACCGAAATTTCAGGAGTCTGAAATTTCAAGAGGCCGGAATTTCAGGGGTCTGAAATTTTAGGAGGTTGACTTTGACCAACTTTGACCCTGTTTGACTTCGATTTTGTCCAGGAGACTTCTGTTTGGGCAGGCCATTGTTCTGGGCACAACAACCAAAGTAGTTTGACCCCTACGTTGACTAGCGTTGACTGCCCTAATTCAAGTTGTTGTGTTGACTTTTGTTGACCAAATTTGACTGATTATTTTTAGATTGTTTTGGGCTATGTTGTCACACAAAGTGTCTAGGCACCGCGACAACGCTCAGAGTAAGGGTGGTCACTCTAATCCTTACTCACTCCGTTTAAACTCTCTCCTAGACACGTCAAGGGGGGTAGTCCCTAAAGTTAATGGATGAGGATACCCTGTGGAACACAGGCTCTAGGAGATTTTAAGGATGAACAACTTGATGAATTTAAAGCAAGTCTCGGTTAATTGAGATAGATAGATTAAAATAAGACACAATCACAAGATAAAAATGACTATAGACCAGTGCCTTTAAAGTGAATTAACCAAAGACTAAATAATAACAAGTCACCTAGAGCAATTTATAATATAGCAAAACGACGATCATGAACAATTAATTATAAAATGCCCAAAACTTTAGCATATAGGATAATCTAGCAAAATAATCTTTCTCCAACAATCAATATGAACTTTTAAACATTTATCACACCTTGACAATAGTGAAATCATGAAAAATTAAGATTTTGCCCTCAACACCAAAAACACCAAGGAACTTTAAATTAGTATTTTAATTATTCCTTAGGCAATGAATTGAATGGTAAATGAAGCAATCAAAATTTCTTAATGTAATGAAAGTAAAACGAATCAAAAGGTTATTAAAATAAATTTTTAATGGGCCATAGGCCACATTAAAAGAAAAAATTAATGTGAAAGCTCAAATCCCGTTTTGGTTTATTTTATTCTCAATCCCAAATTTTAAAATTTTTAGGTTTTTAATTTTTTAAATTTTAGAATTTTTTATGATTTTTAATTGTTTTTTATGAAATATTATTTAAATTTTTAAATGAAACCAAAATCAAAACAAAAAATAAAAAAGATCATAAGTGAAAAATCAAAACAAAAAAGAATACGGATAAAATGGAAAACCACCAAACAAAAAAGATAAAAAATAAAATCGAATTTAAAAAAGGTCTAACCCTAATGCATATATTAAACAATAAAACAAATGAAACAAAAATCGAATTTGCTAAAAAAAACAAAACCTAAACCTAATTGAATTTAAAACAAAGTAAAAGAAAATGAAAATGTAATTGTTTTGTTTACCTGCAGTTCGAAGAGTTGGCGGCACTGCCAAAGGAGAACGAGAGGAACGATGATGCAGTAGAAGGCAAAGGAATGCGAGAGGAATGGCAAGGAATGCAGGTCCACTGGAAGGAGATGTTGGATGCGCGCGGAGGTGAGCAGCAAAGGAGAAATTTCGAGGGAGCTGGATATGTAGGTCGTGGGGATGGCTGCGGGGAGACTGAGGAATGGAGGACAACGAGGGCAAGGTTTTGAAGAGGCAACTGCAGAGCAGTGTGGGATGGCAGCCGCTAGCAGCGCGATGGAGCAGAGGGAAGGGACACGCAAGGAGTGATGAAGGTTAGTGGGTTAGGGATTAAGGACGGCGGGTTACGATTTTTTGAATAGGCAGTGAGCTGGCAGAAACGAGACAACATAAAGAGAGGAGGGTTGCGGAGTTGTGAAGTGAGGATCAAGGGAGGAAGGGACAAGAGGTTTTGTAAGTAGAGAAATGAGAGGAGTAGGATTTGCAGCAAGGGATGGCAGCGCAATAGATAAGATTCGAAAAAAAAAATTATAGCAAGGAGAAAAAGAAACCCAGATAGCAGTTCCAGGCAGCCAATGGTAGCCTAGGAACCCCAAAAAAAAAAAATCATTTTTTTTTTATTAAAATGTTACATTTTTGTTTCAGATTTATTAGTAAAACCCTTGTAAAAAAATTTCCAGATTTAAAATAAGAAAAAAACCAAAAAGAATAAAAAAATTAACCAAAAAGAAAATTCAAACGCTTAGACCGCAAAAAAGGTTGGATAATATCCCTGCAAAAATGATTTTGAGGGCAGATCTTACCCTCCAAGGCCTACATCTATCTTCAAATCAAACTTCATCTTCAGACCTGCAACCTGTAGCTGAAAACAAAAACACCCAGAACCCATATATACAAAAAATAAATAAAACCCCTGAAAACCAAGTTAGAAAACCCAAACAAATTTACAGATCTATCAGGATATGAGGAGTGTGAGTCCAACTCCGCTCCCAAATTTGATAATCTAAGGCTCTCAACAGCCAGATTTATCAATTTCGTACATAAAAATTAAATTCTTTAAATTTTAATAGAGGCGCTTAGCTTGAAACCCCTCATGCATCACCAATAAAAATCTTATGATAAGCCCAAGATTAAATTTAGTTGGGCCTTCAGAAAACACAGATTGGGAGTTGGTTGGTCCAACTCAAAACTTCCCTTAGTGCTCGAAAATCTAAAAATCACGACTTTCCTGCAAAACTCAATTCAGCCATCAAAATAGAGCGAGAAAATAATAATAAAATTCAAATAAATAGAGATACCCGCTATTACATTCAAAATTTAAATTATTATTTAAACCCCAGTGACTAAGTAAGATACCTGTACTCAAATCACTCTTTGAGAAGCTATTATGAATGGCTAAAAAAAATTTACGCATGAAAACGACACATCTTACAATATTTCCATGAAGAGTAACACCGGCAAAAATTAACCCCAAAGTCTTTTTTTATTATTCAAAAAAAGCTTACACGAGCTTTTCGCTTAGCACGCAACTCAAAAATCGGATGGAACAACTAACAAATGACTTCTTATTTAAAGATAAATCCTTCAACGGCTACTTCGAGTGATCCTCATCAAAGCAATCATGACCGTTGATGAGGATTAAAATTTCTTTTAATCTCATCTGTCGAAATATTAAATTCTTGAGGAAATTCGAATTTTTCAATTAAATGCATTTTAATTAACCCAAAAATAAAAATTTTGAGTTAATTTGCTCAAAATTTTGACTTTGACTTAACCCCCGGGAACCAAAGGCCTAAAATTTAGCAAAATAATTCATTTACCTTAGTCCTGGACCTTTTAAAATTTAATTTTTAAGAACCGATGAATCTTGCGTTTGGAGAATTTAAATTTACCTAGGACCTAGAATTAATTAAATGTGTCTTGGAATTATAATTATTTTTTGGCCAAAAAATTTAATTAATTAACCTATGAGGAGATAATTTACTTTTCAAACCCTCAAGACACTTTACATCATAATTTTCATATTTTTTACATCAAAATGGGGAAAACACTTTGCTTCACTAAGAGGGAGTGATAGTTTTTGCTAGCATCGGATGTGCTCTAGCCATGAAAATTGATAGAGAGGCTAAGGCACACGAGTTCTAAAGAACACAGAAACCGTTTGGTGAAATTCCACCCGGATTGTATTTTATTAAAATAATTAATATTTTTAATGGGGTTCCTAAGTCTAAACTTAGAAAAATTAAAGTATTAAGTGACCTAGTTCCCCACAGTGGAAACATTTGACTTTGGAGAGGTCCTTCTTCTTTTGTTTCTCCTGCTTTCCCTCAGATACTAGTGCAGCATCCTCCTCTTCCTCCTTGGTTAGCGTTCTAATCTCTACTTGACAAAGATCTGCCCACAGTTCCTCCCAATCTGGAAGGGTCGACCTACCTAGTATGCTCTGGACAAATACCTCCCAATCCTCTGAGACTGTGTTCAATGCGGTCTTCACCATCATCTCCTCATCCATCGTGGCCCCTATGGAAGTCAGTTGATCCCGGATCTCCTTCAATCGACCCAGGAAGGTGTCTATCTGTTCTCCCTTCTGCATCTGGTATGACCATAGTTGATCTTCCAGTAGCATCTTCCTCTGCATGAAAGTATCCTGATACAATTTCGTCAGGGCCTCCCACATCATATTTGCCATGTCCTTTTCAGCAATATGTGCTACTACATGGTCCTTGACCCTGTCAAGGATGATGCTCTTGGTCGTCGCCATTGCCTCCTAGTAATATTTGTTCTCATCCAGGTCAACTAGGACTGCTATCGTGTTCAAGGCAAAATGCTTGAGACGATTCCTGTCTAGAACGAACAAGACCCTGGCCTTCTAGACTACGAAGTTTGAGGCTCCGTCCAATATGTCCTAATCTCTTACCTCGTTCACTCCCATTTCGTTGCTCCTCTTTCGACTCTTCTGAGTCTCTCTACTTCCCTCCTGGAAGTTCTCGATGTGACTCCCTCTAAGCCTCGATTTCCCTCCTAGAAACCCTTCTGCCAATGTCAAGATGCCCCCACTGTGATCGTTAGTGCAGCTGCACCACTGATCCGGAATTCTTGGCTAGAAATCCTTGGTAGCGACTCCCTCCTCTTTGATCTTGCCCTGTTAGGTATTGTTCTAACCACAGTACCCCACCAAATTCACTCCGCAACTTACCCACAACCTCCAATGCCCCAGCAAACTGAAGGTTAGAGCCTCTAGGCTCTACGCAATCCTGGCACCAGCAAAATCCGCACCTCCTGGCCATGGGCGTCAATCCTTCCTCACTGAGAAAGATGATGGGGCACTGTGTCGGTCAGGTCTGCTCCTCTTTGCCACTGCGTTGATCCTCTTCCCAGCTCGAACTGATGACGCAAGCACTACGTCACCCCTTCCTTGCTGCTTTTCCACTAGGAACAGCTTCTATCAATTGAGACAGTTGTTTCTGCTGTTGTTTCTCTACTCGGCTGATGCCCTCAGTTATCTTGTGATCTACAAACACCCTTTGATACCATGTTGGAATTTCTAAATCTAACTGTTAGAAATCCTTCCCTGTACTTTCTGATTTATTTCTTCGTACTTGTTCTGTTAATTAACAAGTTATTTACCATGTAAATGCTGAAAATAAATACAAGTACAGCCTCAACACATATAGATCATCAACTGAAAGAAAAACAAGCACACAACTGACACTGTTATTTTGGACTAATGTCCCTAGAAAAACCCAATGCGGGAAGACCGGTGCAACTATCTGAGGGTTTTATTATTAAGCAGTTTCATAACACAATCTGGGTGCGAGAAATGGCTCACCCAACAGAGAATTCCCTTGACATTAGTACCTCTCAATCGGAGACAGATATCAACCCCAATCTGCCCCACGAAATCTCCCAGCGTCAACCTCTAGGGTCTGAATCAGCCTCTCTAGCCCAGCGTCAGCCTCTCGGGGCTTTGCATCCCCTCTAGAGGCTCTGTGTCACCCACGCTGGCCCTCCTCAGGCTCTGTGCAACTCCTAGCTACCTCTGCGTGGCCTCTAGTTGGCTCTACGTCAACGCTCTCCCGGTGTCTGCGATGATGCTCCCGGTACTATCTCTGCCTCCTGCTACTACATTCACTGCCCCTCAGCTGCAACTCTGATCACTCCTTCGATTTCCTCAACAAGCCCTGCCCCAGAAAATCAAATTCTTGATCAACTCAGTGTGTTCAGGTGGCCCTCAAGCCTCCTCTTATACTTTTCTCGTTGATAATTCAACGGTCGAGATTAAGCCCCTAATCAACGACTAAGATTAGGCCGGGCTTGATCCATGACTTTTGGACAATTCTAATTCAATTTTATATTAATTCACATTAATATTTTTTCCCTAAGTTTAGACTTAGGGACTCCATCAAAAATATTAATTTTTTTAATATCTTCCAAACCGGTTAGATTTTGCCCAAACTATTTCTAAGTATTGGGGATCTCATGTGCTTTAGCCTCTCCACAAATTTTCATGGCTAGAGCACATTCGATGCTACCCCAAATCAGCATTCAAGAACCCATCGAGAGAACAAATTGATCTACAGTAATTTCTGGGGCTTGGAAGCTGAGAAATTCGAACTAAGTGATCATTCTACAACAAAGTAGCAGGGTAGTTCGGAAATACTGGGTAGAGAAGCGGAGAGCCACCAGTGGAGATAGCACAGCGCCTAGAGGGACTGACGTTGCGCCAGTATGGGCCCACGCAGGCTTGACACAGAGACAAAAGGGCCAGCGCAGAAGGGAAGTTGCCTCCACGCAGAAATCTGGAACTCTCGGGGAGCTGCCAGAACAGCCGAGAGAGGTTAACGCAAAAGCTCCAAGAGGCAGAAGAGATAGCACAAGTCTAACACAGAGCCTCTGAGGTTGACGCAGGGCCTACGCAAGGCCAGCGCAGAGATAGCTGGAGGTTTGCCAGTTTTACTACCGGATCAGCCGGAAACTGCCTTGTGAAGTGAGGTAATCTCACTCAGTTTTCCGCCATTATATTTTTCTCTGTAACTGGATTGTTAGGAGGGCATTTAGCATTGTATTCAGAACTACTACTTAATAATATAAAACCCTCAGAGCTGCTACACCAATTTTCCCACATTGGGTTTTTTCGGGGACTATTTTGTCCAAAAATAATGGTGTCCTATGTATCTTGTTCTTTGCTCAATTTCTTGTTTCATGTAATAAAATTAAATTGGTGTAGGCTGCAGAAGTAATTTACTTCAATATTTTTCAAAAAATAAATTGACAATGTATATTAAAATCAAGTAGGAATAGTAAATTCAATTTTGCTACAGTAGGGATTCCTTGAGTATAGGAATTTTCGCAGTAGACGTAAAAGCCTCGAACAATTATTGACACGGGCTTTTATAAATACCGTGCAACAAACATGAACAGGAGGTTAATTTTATGTATGCGACAATAGTGTTTTAAGGCTCTGTTTTTACACTGTTAATGAAGAAAGTCCTTCGAAATTTTGATGCGTAGCTGATTGTTCGATTGAAGTTCTATGACCGCCTGTTTGTGGAGTGCCCCTACAAATAGTGAAGGTTTTGCATTCACATATCTTTTCTTTGTCATTTGTTACAATTATTCATACGTTTTAGAATTGATTTGCAATCTTGATTTCAATTAGATAGTGATAGCAATATTTCACTAATCGTTCCTTTTTCAAGTTGATGTATAATGATGTTAATGGTAGTGTAATTGCTTTTCATAGATTTCTTTACGATTTCATAGTGTTTCATTTCAAAGCTTGATAGATTTCTTTATAGTTTCATTTTCCAGTATTTCACTTCAAAGCATGTGTGATTTCTTTATTTCAAAGCATGAATGATTGATAATAAGTAAATGTGTGGTTTTCATTTTGAATATAAGTTAATTTCATTTTAGTTTTTATGTAAAGGATTGTTAGAATGTTAGATGAAAAATTATGCTTTTAAAGTAAATTTGTGTTGCAATAGATCAGTTAAGTTTTCTTAATAAGATAGTGTGAGTTTTCTTTAAGTTTCATTTTGCAAGTGTGAAAGGCATTTTTTTATTTCATTAGAAAGGAATAGGAATATTTAATGCGTTAAATCCATTTTCTTTGAAAAGTTAGACAGGAATGAAAAACATCTTTAGAAGTGATTTTCAATAATTCAATCACGCACATTAATAATCTGACTTAATAAAAAGGACTTCTAGCATATATAGTGCACTTGCACTTCATCAGTTTACCAACTCCAGTCAATAGGTCATGTAACAATTTGAGACAATTAAATTGACAAACAATTTGCACGTCATATAGGTTAGTCAAGCATTCAAGCAGCAGGTGTCCATCCGGTCATTTGGTTCCAATTTACCATAAGCAAGAATTGTGACTCCATTACGATAGTGGTCTCATACTTTAGAATCCAATCTAATTAAAATCTTAGTTAAATTCAACCAAGTGGCTAGGCCACTCATCTGTGTCTCCCAAACAAGTTGTTTTCCAACTTGTTTTCCTTCACCTCATGCCATAAGGACTACCCCCATAGCCTATTGTTGGGAGACAGCGAGACTGGAGTGGGCGAGGATCAAAGTGACAGCCCCCGTCCTGAGCGTTGTCGCAGTGCCTGCACAATTTGGGTGACAACAGTGCATACATGGGTTCCTTAATGATGCAGGGGGCAATCATAGGGGCCCTAGGAACCAGGGTGATGGCCATAATGATAAGGGATAGAGCTCATATTTTGTTTTTTCCCACGTGCTAAATTTTATTGTCATATTTTGTAGTATTATTTCCTTTTGTATGTGGTCACATTATGCTTTTACTTTTTTTTAGCCACATCAACCTTTGGGGCATCATTCCAAACCCGACCCAGACATATGGACAAGGAGAGGGCGAATACTAGAGCCTTGTGGACGTGAAGGTCATGTGGACCCAAAAAGGGAGGATGATGAAATAGGGCATGTAACGTACGAAGTGAAGTGAAAAATGTGCAACGGAAAAATGAGACCATGCTACCAAAATCGGGGTTTCCCAAGTAGGGCCCATCCTAAAGTTGTAAGCCAATAGGGGAGATCCGACGGGAAGAGGGTTGAGGATTAAACCCCCAATTAAGGTGAGGGAACAAGACTACAGTCAAAACCCTTCCCTCTTCCAAGTCACCCAATAATCCATACCCAAGTGTGCCCAAGAAAAACAAGCATTAGCACCTAATTGCATAATAAAAAACCATACCTTCAAGATTGGATGGCCCACCTTCAAACATATGATCTTGACAGATGGACGAGGTGACATATGACTAGCTCAGGAAGCGGCAACATCGAGCACAATATCAGCTACACTCAATGTTGCGAACATCGTGATCGGGATTAAATCAGTAAAAATCTGCAAAATTAAAAAAATACAAAAAATAAATAAATAAATACAAAAATCATGATTTTTTCGAAAAAATAGGGATTAAATTGATGATTTTTCAGAATGAAAAAAATAGTCGATTTAATCGTTTCAGGCAAAAAATTGCAATTTTCGAAACACTCGCTACACTAGTGCTTGTCAAGGGTTGTTGATATTCTGTTGAAGACAAATTTATCTCCTATGGGCTCACCTATTGGTGGCGGGTAACAGAACCAAACACCAGCGAATCACTAACAATAGCTATTACATCACTAGAAATGAAGGCCAAATTGGAGATTAGGTTGATCCCCACTTCTGACCCACGGATCTACTCTAGATCTACAAACCAAAAGATGTCGATCAAGCTCTCTGAGACTTCTCAAAGAAATCTCCACAATAGTGAGTTGGTGTTTCATCCAACACACCAAGAAACCCAAGAGGTTTCGTTCTAGGGCTCTCTGAACCCGAAAACCAAGTTCTCAATCTTCCCAAGAGAAAATATTCCAAATCCAAGATATCCCAAAATGACTTGCGTTCCCCTCTTTTACAGATTTTATGGATCTCTCTCCAACCTTCTAGAAGCACTTTTGTTTTATTATTTTATTTTCATTCTAAAAGCTCCTCGCTTTTATTTTATGTAAGCGACTCACTTTATTTTATTTTTAATTTTTATTTATGTCACTTTTTAATACTGGAAAAGGATTAATCTGCCTCCACGATTTCTCCGACATTGAAAGTCACTTTTCATCATCCCATCCTGTAGATATTTTTATCCCAGTTCCAATGACCTATTACACTAAGGTGTTTCTCCAAATAATCCGCTCCAAATAACACCTTTGGCGTATTTTATTAAAATATGCTTGATAATAACCCTTTTTACGGGAATCATCGGAATGAAACAAAATCTAGAATAAACTGTGTGGAACTGACCTTGATGATGAAATATATCAAGCAAACCCCGTCAGGATTCCATAAAACTCCTCAAAAACCTTCGAGGCCGACCGATGATGTAATCTCGCTCCTGTGACCTAGCTAACACAAACATTGGAAATCCACCCTAACTGCATCACAAGGGAAACCAAAAATGGGGATATTACACCATAAATATTGCATTAGCATGAGAGTAAGCTAAGCTGACTTATTCAGATTGAGAAGTTAACAAACTTGATTGAATGTGTGCTCACAAGGGAAGGAGGCATTAAAAGTCCTCAAAGCAAGCATTCAAATATGGAAACCAAATTTCTTAGAGAAGGAAACCTATAAGTTATTGGTAGAAAATATGAAAAAACAAAAGTAAACACAGACAGGTAGTCTGTTTTATTTAGCAGCGAGCAAGGCTGCTAGGCATACCTGGTCATAGATATATTGTATAATTACAAAATATTGTGACTAACAGTCCTCGAGCTTAAAGAAATCAAGCATTGAATACAAAGTTTCCAATATCATGATTGTTTCCTTTTTCACAATCTTCTCTCCATGATCCCAGATATGAAATGTAATTAAATTATAAGCAGCCTAAGCCCATGGTTTAAAAGCTCAGCAATAACAGAAGAAAAATAAAAATAAAAAATAAAAAATAAAAAAATAAAAAAAAAAAAAAAAAAAAAAAAAAAATGCAGCAAAGTATAATAACACCAGATAAATTTCAACCAGCTTCTATGTAAAGCACAAATTATTAATTACATAAATAAAACTGAACCACAAAATACAGAAGTTGGAAACAATACCTGGAAAAGAATGATTAAAATCACAATAATGATTCCAAAGGTCATTGCACTGCCATAGTAAAACGGCACGGACTTACTCACAACAGGTGCCAGCATTAACATCACCAGACCCAACCCCAAAAAAACCAAACGATATGGTAAAAATTCTGCAAACAATCAACGACATATTGTGCATCCAGCAATATTACCAATTGTCAGATTATGCATCAATCTAATAATTTTTAGAAAATAACAATGCTTTATCGATGCTTTAAGCCATAAGTTCCACAGCAGAGACCATCACAAATCAACCACTAACCTTCTTCAACTGAAATTGTGAGAGAATCAAACAACGTGCCCGGCATTCTAATATCAATAAATTTTGTTTCAAAAGGTGACATGAGAGCAGTCCATGAACCCTTCTCAAGTGCTTTCCACTCATTTTGCAGACATTGTCCCAATCCCAGTGATGCATTCCTGCAGACAAAGCCAAAACCATGTGAGACATATAAATAAATGCATTCATTTCCTATAAACCTTTAAAGTTGACAACAAACATGACAACTGCCATTTCAAAAGTAAGGCTGCTAAAAAAACCTAAAAGGCTGTCTGGTCTAGATGATATTCCATACTTCATTTACCCTTCTCAATCAGCCATATAAATAGCAGATTAAGTACCATGTATATACTTCCAATTCTCAACTTTAACACCAATTAACCAACCTATCGTAAAGCATACAGGATAAATCATGGAAGACAATAATCAGAATTGACTAGACAACCGAAGAGTGAACCCCTCAACTTTCAGCTATCTAAGAATCTTCTATCGTCCTCAGGTTTTCCCCATGATATTATTTTGATAAAAGGAATTTAGTCAGCTCATGGGAACTCAATCAGACTGCATTCAATGGACAAATGGCCAAGAAAAAGATGGTGTTGAGTCTATCACAGCTTTCACTGGCATGTCAACTACAGCATTATTTTGGTGCTGAACAAGCCTCATGTATCATTCCAGCCATTTCTAATGTATTTGAAGAATGCTCCATTGTAAAGAAGTGTGACAACCAATATGTCATACAAATTAAATAGCCAAAATACTTGGAAAAAATTTTAAAGAAAACAAAAAAAAAAAAAACATTTAAGGTTGAATAAAAATGTATGAGAAATGATATGATGATAGTACAATGAGGGTCCTGTTACCACACAATCTAGCAGGCCCTAAGGAAAGGAAACCTATAGGACAAAGAGCTAGACCAAGTGATAACAATGGGACAATGGCCCACTATCACCACAGCCAGTGGGCCCTACTTTTTACAGACTTTCACAGATGGGAGGAGTCCCGGTAAGATAGATAATCGCCTTTTGATAGATGTTCAAGGGTTAATGGTACTAGGTGATGAGTTAGGACATCACAAGGGAAGCTCTATGTGATAGTATGGCACTTCAAAGATGCTTCTGCTCCCTTTAAGAGAACTAGAAAAAATTTGCACAAGATCTAGGGTTTTGTAAATTATCATGGTTAAAGGTACTCCCAAGATCGGGGCAAGGAGAAGAAAGGGCTTCTTGTGATTTATTCCAAGGAATGCTAAGCTCATACAACCCTCAAATAAGTCCCCAGTTCAAATGAATGTGAGCTGATAGTCCACAGTACATTTACCCTTCTCAATCAGCCATATAAATAGCAAATTAAGTATCAATGCATATACTCATAATTCTAAACTTTAACACCAATTAACCAACCTATCATAAAGCATACAGGATAAATCATGCCAGACAATAATCAGAATTGACTCGACAATCGAAGAGTGAACCCCTCAACTTTCAGCTATCTAAGAATCTTCTATCGTCCTCAGGTTTTCCCCATAAAATTATTTTGATAAAAGGAATTGGGTCAGCTCATGGGAACTCAACCAGACTGCATTCAAAGGACAAACTGCCAAGAACAACATGGTATCGAGTCTACCACAGCTTTCATTAGCATGTCAACTACAGCATTACCTTGGTGCTAAACAAACCTCTTATATCTTTCCTGCCATTTCTAATGTATTTGAAGAATGCTCCATTGTAAGGCAATGTGACAACCAATATGTCATGCCAATTAAATATGTCATACAAAAAAAAAACATTTAAGATTGAATAAAAATATATGATAAATAATATGATGATAGTACAGTATGGGTCATGTTACTACACAATCTAGCAGGCACTAAGGAAGCGAAACCTATAGGACAAAGAGCTAGACCAAGTGATAAAAATGGGACAATGGCCCACTGTCACCATAGCCACTGTCCCCTGCTCTTTATGGACTTTCATCGATGGGAGGAGATCCGGTAGGATAGATAATCACCTTTGAAAGATGTTCTAGAGTTAATGTTACTAGGTGATGAGGTAGGACATGTTGTTGCCCAAAGTGTACACCTAAGGCGCAATGCTCAGAGTAGGGGTTGTCACCTACTCCCTACTGTTAAATTGGCAACTAGGGCCAAACTCCATGTGGGTCATCTTATTCATGGCTGATAATATGTTTATTAGATTCCTCTCATCGAGAGGTGTAAGATTGATCTAAAGATCATCCAATTCCAACAAGTATTTATGGAGATAAGAATTTATTGATTATGGAATTATTATCAAGCCGACCTAGCCGACCTACAACTCATGTAGGCTCAGAAGCCCAACAGTCGCATCTATTCAAACACCAACAGTTGTGTATAAATACAGGAAGACTTTTCCTCATTTGCACTCGCTCATCTCCTCACATCTCTCTCTCTCTCATGCGCAGAAAAGAGGCTCTTCTCCACTTCGCAGAAAAGAGACCTTTCTCACACATGTGGAGGAACAGTTGAAGATTTTAGGGCAGCAACTGCAGAAGTGAAGTTTGACCTGCGTGGGCTAGAAGATCTCCTCATCAACACTGCGTTGTAGGCCCATCTGGACCTCCTTTGAAGGCCGTACATTTTGGTGGTGGAATCGAGCCGATCCGACGGTCGATTTGTGACATATTGTCTGCCCTAGTTTGGGACTGATCTAGGGTTTGCTGGTGCAAATGTAAATCTGATTTATGTACTATTTCTCTCTGCTGGATTATTGAAGATAAAGGAAGATTTGATCAAAGGGTTTACCCAATATTTATATTGAGGTTTATCCCTGGCTAGCCGCCAAATCTTGTGTCTCTTGTCTTGGCTTGTTTTCTGTCGATCGTTTAGTGTTCTATATGCGCTTTACTTTATGCATATGTGATTGCTAATCTATGGATAATAATAATAAAAGAAGTAAACTGCTATAAGCATAGAACATACCATAACTTAAAATGGTATCAGAGCTAAGGCGAAGACAAAGCCCGAGCAAGACCAAGAGCAATCACTGAAGAAAAGATTGGCAAGCCTATCCTAAAAGAACTATGGGGTCCTCATCACTCTTTCTTGTTGAGGACAAGCTCCGTGAGAAAGCTGACTATCACGGATGGAAGATGTCTATCGCTCTAACCCTTGAGGATCAAGGAGTTTTAGATCATGTGAGAGGCAATATTGTTGAGCCTCCATCAAATGCACCTGTTGCTGCCAAGAACAAATGGAAGAACGGAGAAGTTAAAGCAAAGAAGATCATCTGGGATTCTACTGACAGGCACTTGGTGGCCTACATCTAAGATCTGAACACCTCCAAGGAAATCTACGATAGGTTGGTGAGTTTATTTAAAGTTAATGATGCAAATCAAGTTTTGTTTCTTAGAAATAAGCTGAAGGAAATTCATAAGGGTAAATATGAGAGCATGCAAGCATATTTCTTAAGAATCACCGAGATCAAGAACGATCTCCTATCTATTCGAGAGACTATTACTGATAGGGAAATGGCACTCACGACTCTTGGAGGATTACCATCCAAATGGTATGTGTTCTGGACTACGCTTCTAAACAATAATGTAATCCCTGGTTTCGAGGAATTAATGGCTAGATGCATTCAAGAAGAAACAAGGGTTGAAGAGCAAGAAATGCCCATGCCTAAAGGTCCTCCTGCTGCTTTTTCTTCTCATGCTAAGAAAAGAAAGAATTCCAGGTCTAAATCAAAAAGAAAGGCTGGACCTAATGGTGGAAGAAAAGGACGATGTTATATTTGCAATAAAGCAGGTCACTATGCAAGGGAGTGCTCTAATAGAAAGGACTCACACAAGGATGATGATCAAAATCCCTCTCATAGCAATCGAAGGTATGGAAAATCTAATGGCAGAGGCAAAAGGAGCGTTGGAAATCAAGGAAGAGGACAATCATTCAAGAAGGCAAGAAATTCTAGGTATGAATCCAACCTTGTTGAAAATAAGCAAGATGAATATTATCTACCAGCTGCTCTATCTACCTTTGCTCCTTCGGACTCAATGGGAATTTGACTCATTGATAGTGGTACCTCAAGGCACTTCACTAGTTATGAAGAAGTTCTCCATAATCTGATAGAGAAAGAAACTAACCTGGAAAGTATTCTCAGAGATAATATGAAATATCCCGTGAAAGGTGTAGGCAATGTCTCTCTTAAATTGAATCAAGGTAATACAATCCACCTACAAGATGTATTATATGTACCTGACCTCAAAAGGAACCTGGTGTCCATTTCGGCAATGGAAGACAAAGGCTACAAGGTAACCTTCAGCGATGGCAAGGTACGTATATGGGAAAATAATGTTAAAGATGCCTTCACTCTTGGGTTTCAAGTTGATTCATTATATCAAGATGGAGGAAGTCCGCTAGGTCTCATGTCTTGTGACACATCTCAAGCCTTGATCGAGAATCAAACCGAAAAGAAGATCAAGATTGTAAGGACTGATAATGGGACTAAATATGAATCTAACGAGTTTCATGACTTTTGTAAAGAGGCTAGCATCAAGAGGGAGACTACTACACCATATACTCCTGAACAGAGTGGTGTGGCGGAAAGGAAGAATCGTACGATTGTGGAAGTTGTTCGTGCTATGCTTCATGATCAAAAGACTTCCGAAGTTTCTATGGGCCGAAGCTGCTAACAACACCACAGAAAAGATAATGCTCGATGTGGAAGAACCCATGGATCCTATTCCACCTGAGCCTTCCTCTTCCAGGAAGAGGCCTTCATGGCTTGGGGGCTACTTGATGATGTTGAAGGACATGCTGCACCCCGAGGAACCTTCCGTGAAAGTAAGAAGCCGAACAGGTGTCAGGGATACCTGACCATCATGAGCACGATCACACAGGAGGAGCCTTCATCATTCTCAGATGTCGTCAAGCATCAAGTATGGAAGGATGCTATGAACCTACATCAGATGGATGCCAAGACCGCGTTCTTGTATGGTTCGTTAAAAGAAGAGGTCTACGTGGAGCAACCCAAAGGATTTGAGATTTATAATCAAAAATCTCATGTATGCAAATTGAAGAAGGCCCTCTATGGGATGAAGCAAGCACCCTGAGCATTGTATAAGAGGATCAACAGCTACTTGATGACGTTGAGATTCACTAGGAGTGAAGCCGATCCTAAACTTTACTTTAAGGTTGAAGATGACAAACCTCTCATACTGGTGTTGTATGTTGACAACCTTTTCCTAATAGGTGCAAACCCTCTCATTCACAAATGTAAGAGGGAGTTCTACGCCGGTGAACGCTGGCTGTTTGGGGCATTATAAAGGTAAGTAGTCTGTTGGGTGAAAGAGAAAAGGGTAGTTGGTAAGGTAAAGGTAAATAGGCAGCAAATAGTCAAAAGGTTCGAAGTGCTTGATGTACCCATATTCCCCCCACTTTAAGTCACTTAGGAACGCTCAGACTTTGGGAGATAAATAAAGCAGCCGCCATCGCCTTGAATTTCTACTCTTATTCTTTTTCAATTAGTCATTTGTGTAATTACATACATAATTCATTACCGCAAGATCCCGCCTCAACAGGTTCAAAATATCTTGGCCTCCATGGCGCCTCTCTCTTACCATTGGAATGACTTTCTTCCCTTCGAAAGCGCCCACATTGATTGCCGCACCTAGAATTGCATCTCCGTATCTCCACAACACATCGCCGCAACACAGCTACGCATCTCCGAATCGGAGCAAACTCGGAAAATCGATGAGGAAGGAGGGCAGGGTCGATAGCTTGCAAATGGGTATAGGGTAAGGGCCCTAAAATAGAAGACGGATAGAGTTTTGTCATTTCATTAAGAAAAGGTGGCCCATGAAGGAGGCAGGCAAAGTCGATAGAAACTGACTCAAGGCGTGGGGTAATAGCCCGTTTCAAATATAGGACAGATAGAGTCACTGGTCATTTTCATAATGAAAGGTGGCTTGGCCTATCGCGATTATAGAGATAAGAAGAACGTGAAAACAGATGGTCAATTTGTTGGCATTATGATACATATGTTGTACTTGATGGCAACCCACTCATCTCAGATGATAAATTATAGTGCAGCAAAGTTATTTTCTGGTTCACGGACTTTCACGCAGAGAAACGTTCACGCACTTTCATGCAGAAAAAGTTCATTTCATGAAGAGTAAAGTTCATGCACTTTCTTGCAGAGAAAAGTTCCTTTCATGCAGAGAAATGTTCACGTGCTTTCATGCAAAGAAAAGTTCCTTTCACGCAGAGAAAAGTTCACGCACTTTCATGCTGAGAAAAGTTCCTTTCATGAAGAGAAAAGTTCACGCACTTTCATGCAGAGAAAAGTTCACGCACTTTCATGCAAAGAAAAGCGCACGCACATGGAAAATCTTATGGTTGGTACATGGTATTAGTCTGACAGTTTTTTGATCCTATGGTTTTGGTCCGTGGTATTGCATCCAAAAGTGTCGATCCCAAGTATTGGGTCCATGGTATTGAATTGTTATGGTTTTTGGTCCGTGGTATTGTGAAAGGCTTAAGGCTATAAAAGAGGAAGGATATCATTTGGCAAGGCATCTTCTGAATTATTGAATATCTGATAAAGTGCTAGATGTGGAATACTGTGATTGGGTTATGGTGCAGATCTGAATCTGAATGAAGAAGGAACTTGAGCGCAAGGAGAAGGATAAGTTCTATTGATGGGTCAAAATCTTAAGGCTGGAATAGTGGTATCTCTATATGATTTTGATTTGTGATATGTGGCGCACGCTTGATCTATAAATCTGATAATCTAGGTTAACTAATATTTGAATGTTTGAAAGAATGAATTTATAGATCAGTACGCAGGTTCAGTGAAGCGAAGGCGCGTATACATGTTGTTCTTGTAAGGGAAAGTCATGTATACGGAGGTTGGTATTGACACAGAAGCGTATGCACGCAGGTTTCTGAATAATGAAGTAGCGTACATCTCTTGATTTATGTTCTAGCTACTTCTGTTTATTGCTATAGTGTTCTGGGTTCAAAAGTGGGGTGTGATTACTGTTATTATGATCTGGGTATAGTCGTCAGGGAAGTGTTTATTTTGATTCAGTTTTGATTGGTGAAAAGGTGATTGGTTGATGCAGAAATTCTTGATGTTTGATTGATGTTATTTGTGGATCCAGTTTGAAAATTTATGAAACGTGGTCCCTGGAGAGAAGAGAAGGTTGTAGTCTTCGGCAGGTAGCAGCCTGTGTACTAGTATCTCAACTAGTACAAGAACTAAGGGGGTTGTAGCTCCCTTCTAGGAGAAGCTGGAAAACGAGAGAGGGTTGTAGCTCTCTGCAGGTAGCAGCTTGCGTACTGGTAAAGGACTGCACCAGTACAGAATCATTGTAAAAAGAAGTTTCTAATTAAAAGAAGATAGAGACGAATTGCAGCAGGTGGTTTTCACCCACATTGGGTTTCCACCTTATATCTTGTGTTCTTATGTGTGGTTGTCTTCTAATCTGTTTTATTGTTCTTGGCAACTATTTATATGATTCTAGTGCATAACTTAATGATCAACATCTGTAGAATAAAGTAAATTATAAATCTTCATAGTATACGCGGGTTTCCTTATTTGTAGTTGCGTATATACGCGGGTTCATCTAACTGAAGTATCGTTTGAAAAAGTAAATAATTGACCAGATAATAATGATTCACCCCCCCTCTCAGTATTATTTCTAACAACTACTACTGCATTGCAACTCAGTTACTGAGAAGTAAGTAACTGGTCCTCCCAACTTCTAACATCCCTGTCAGGCTAGAAACACTCCCGATGCTGAAGCTCCCTCTGTCATTAACAAGTGATCCCTCTACTAACCTCTGCGATTCTACAACAACTCCCTCCATCTCACACCGTTGCACACCTCCCTATGCCATCCTGCACTGTTGTAACACTCCTGTGCCTCTCGCACTGTTGCAGCCTACTAGTCTTGCGCTACCTTGGGACTCCTGCACTAGAGCACTCTTTGTTGCTTCATCTGCATCTGTCTCTACCTCCATCCACCAGTCCTGCCACTCCTCTTCGGGTCTCCCATAGCAAGGTATAATCCAAGAGCTTGGGTACCTCAAGGATCTTGCCCCTCATCACCTGTAGTCTTTCTGACTACAGCTCGATGTCTCCCCACTTATTCTCGAGTGGCACATGAGCACTCATGGCACAATCGTCATACTCCTCAACTTCTTTCTCCGCTTTTGCTGGTGCTGCCTTAGACTCAGAAACCTCTCCCTTACTCTTCTTCCTTGGACACTAGTTTGCATAGTGACCCAGTTCCTCACAATGGAAGCACTTGACCTTGGAGAGGTCCTTCTTCTTCCTGTTCTCCTGCTTTCCCGCAAATGCCAAAGCCGCATCCTCTTCCTCTTCCTTATTGATCCTGACCCCTTTGCTGCTACTCCCTGTTTTGGTTAGTCATCTGATCTCTTCTTGACGAAGAGTCGCCCATAGTTCTTCCCAATCCGGAGGATTCGCTCTGCCCAGTATGCTCTAGACAAATGTCTCCCAATCCTTGGAGACTGCGTTAAGTGTGTTCCTTACCATCAACTTATGATCCAGTGTGGCCCCTATGGAAGTCAGTTGATCACGGATCTCCTTCAATTGACTAAGGAAGAGATCTATCTGCTCTCCCTTCTGCATCTGGTATGACCTTAGTTGATTCTCCAAGAGCATCTTCCTCTACATGGATGTATGTTGGTATAATGTCTTCAAAGTGTCCCATATATCCTTTGTCGTTTCCTTCTCGACAATATATGGGACCACATGATCCTTGACCCCATCAAGGATGATACACTTTACCTTAGCCATTGCCTCCTCGTACCTTTCATTAGCTACCGAGTCAACTAGGATAGCCATCACTCTCAAGGTGAAGCCCTTGATATGATGCTTGTCTAGAATGAACAAGATCCTGGCCTTCCAGACCACAAAGTTGGAAGCTTTTTCCAGCCTATCCTGATCTCTCAGCCCATTCACAGCCATCTCACTGCTCTTCTGTTGACTCTTCCGAGTCTCTCTACTTCCTGCCTGGAAGTTCTCGGTTCGACTCCTGCTAAGTCTCTCTACATCCCACCTGGAAGTTCTCGGTTCGACTCCTCTTGAGTCTCTCTACTTCCCACCTGGAAGTTCTCATTTGGACTCCCTCTTAATCCCGATTTCCCTCCTAGAAATCCTTTTGCCAACCGTCAAATTGCCCCTCTCCAATCGTTTGTGCGACTGCAACACAGATCCAGATTCCTTGGCTAGAAATGTACCTCGGCAACAACTCCCTCTACCTTGGCTTTTCCCTGTTAGGTCCTATTCTGACCACAATACCCCACCAGCTTCGCTCTCGCAAACTGCCCACAGTTTCCTTCGCCCCAACAATGAAGGATTAAGCCTCTTGGCTCTGTGCAATCTTGGCACCGGCAAAGCAGCTCCCTCAGCCAACTTTGTCAACCCTCTTGGCCTCTGCGTGGCTCTACGTGTGCTTGTTTCTGCCCTCCTCAGCCTCTATGTTGGCCTCTCTCGGGCTCGGACTGATGACGCAGTCCCTCTACGTCAACCCTTCTTCTGTCGCTTCTGCAAGGATCAGTTATTGTCACTCGGGATAGCTGATTTTGCTGCAAATGCTCTGCGCAGCTGATGCCTTCAGCTCTTCTGTGATCTGGAACCACGCTATGATACCATGTTGAATTTTCTAATTCTATCCGTTGGAAAATTAATCTGTATTTTGCTGGTTTATTTATTCTACTTGTAACTTCTGAACTAGTTATTTAAAACATTTAAATACCAAAATAAACACAATACAGTCACAACATCTACAGATCATCAGCTGAAAGAGAAGAAACACACAAGTGACATCGTTATTTTTGGACAAATGTCCCTAGAAAAACCCAATGTAGGAAAACTGATGCAGCTATTCAGAGGGTTTATTATTATGCAGTATTTCCTTGAGTACAATTGGGTGCCTAACTGGCTCACCGGACAGAGAAAAATACACAACAACAATACCTCTATATTCGTAAACAGGTATTCAGAAAACCTATCCCATGAAACCCTCTCCGACACAACTAAAGCTCGGCGCTGGCCCTTCTAGCCTTTGCATCATCCTCCCACTGACCTACATTAGCCCTAGGACCCTCTGTGTCAACCCTTTGAGGCATTGCGCAGCCTTTGGGACACGCTGCATCACTCCAGCAACCTCCGTGTCAATGACGCAGTCCCTCTGGCCTCTGTGTTGTCTCTGTTGGGCTCTATGTGGCCTGAAATAGCTATTGCTCTCGCTATCCCTGCTTCTGCATTGGTCTCTCAGTATTGTCTCTTCCTCTCTGCCTAGTACTCACTGCCCCTCGCTACTAATCACTGATTCAAATTTTCTTAGCAACCCTGCTTTAGCAAAATGAATGACTGATCACTCTGGTGTGTTCTCTAAATGACCCTCGAGCCTCTTCTTATACTTTTCTCATTGGTGCTTCAACAGCCGAGGTAAAATCTCTAATCAATGACTAAGCCATACAGCAAATTTATGCTCAAGAAGGAGGGGGTTGAGAAATTTAAGCCTCGCTTCTATGGGATGTATAGGGTGATCAGGCATGTTGGGGAGGTTGTGTATGATTTGGAGATTCCAGAAGGAAGCA
Organism: Pinus taeda; assembly: GCA_000404065.3. Classification (NCBI taxonomy): domain Eukaryota; kingdom Viridiplantae; phylum Streptophyta; class Pinopsida; order Pinales; family Pinaceae; genus Pinus; species Pinus taeda. The sequence goes on along the minus strand of APFE030762926.1, from coordinate 71,636 downwards.
AGATACACATTGTGTTCCATGTGTCTTGGTTGAAGAAGGCCTTGGGACAATAGGTTACAACTGCCATAGAGTTACCACCCTTGGATGATGAGGGGCATTTAGTTTTGGTACCAGAGTCTATCTTAGAGGTGAGAGAGAGGAAGCTTGGGAATAGGATCATCAAAGAGTTCCTAGTCAGATGGAAGGATTTTCCAGAGGTGGATCCCACATGAGAGGGAGAGCAGGTGCTAAAACATCCAACATTACAGTTGCCTGAGGACAAGCAAAATTTGGGTGAGAAGGATTGTGATATCCCCATTAAATAAATTATGCTAAGCAATTCTCAATTTTTGAATTTTTGACATTTTGATGTTGTGAACATAGGAAAAGTGCTTTAGGTAGACCCCCATTTAATTTTTGGAAAAAAAGGAGGCTATGCACATTATAGAAAAAGGAATAATTATTTTGTTAGTGGAAGGTGGGGACAACAAAAAGGGGAATTCGACCCCCTTGAGGAAATTTGCATTAGAGGAGAGAGGGAAGAGAGAAGGTGGTTCGAATTAGTGGAATTGGGGGCCCACCAAGGGAGAATGGACCAAGATCTATAAATATCACAAGAAAGCCTTATTTTGGGATATTTTGTTTATCATTCTACAAATATCAAACTCTCTTGGAGTTGTTGAGAACAAGAAGAGAAGTGCTACTAAGCACATGAATTCCAAGCTAAAATTCCACCCCTATTTTGGAGGACTTTGAGTGCCTTCCTAGTAAGGGAAATTGGAGTCTAATTCAAGGCTTCACTTGAGCATATTGCAGAGATTTCACCCAGTTCTGTGTGTGGCTAGGGCATAGAAGGAAATTTGCACCCCTCTTTTGGACTAGCTACAACTAGAGCGAAGTTCTGGGATTTTGAGGAGTTATTTGTATTGAGGCTGGAGTTTTTTAGTGGTTTGCAGGTTTGAGACTGAAGGAATTTCCAGGGCCTAATTTCTCTCATTTAAGTAGTGCGCGGAGCTCACTGGTTGAAGCTTGCGTAGAAGAGAGGAGCAACTAGTTTTCGGGAGAGATTGGGCTGGAGGGAAAGCCTATTTTCAGAGGACAAATTGTGTGGAGTTTGGGTGACCATTCAACATTTGTTCTGAGCATATTTGAGCAGAGGATATATTGTAGTGCACAAAGCCTACCAAATAGAGCCATTCACACTTTTTGAGGTAATCCAGGCTAGCTGGAATTAGGACAAACCTTTTTTGGGTTTTCATGGGATTGGTGTGTTGAGGCTGATATTAAATTTCGTAGAATTTTCTAAGAATTTTGGAGGGAAAAAACTCTAATTCCTCTTCAACAGCAGCAACTGAAATTCTAGGCAGTGCAAGTTATCTATTTGGGAAATTTTCTAGCACTTGGGTTTACATTGTAACAACCCACCCCACATTTACCTGTGTTGGGTAGCGGATCCCCCCATAACAGATTTTTGTGGCTTAAAGCCCAGTTTTGAGTCAATGTAATGTAAAGACCCCGCAAAATGCGGACGCAAACCGCGAGAGTCTAGGGTTGTCCACCCTACAATATCGTAATTTAATATAGAATGTGTCGGCCTACCCATGGTCTGTGGACCATGGGAATGTATAAAAAGAGCGAGGCTCTAAGGATAGAGGGCAGTTTTTTTGAGGATTGATCTTAAATGATATGGGTTTTTTAATGCAATATTCACTCTAAGTCTGTAAGTCCGAGTCTTGGGTCATAGTAGTAGAGAGGGGCTTTGCAGCTGAGTGCGCGGAGCCCTGGTAGAGTCCACAGCTATGTGTGCGGACCCCTGCAGCTGAGTGCGCAAGGCGGAGTTGGGATTGTAACAGAACCGAAGTTTAATAAAGCTAATTTGATTCTGAAATATTGTGCATCTGTTCGTAGATCTGTGTGTTTATGCTTCTGTTATATTTTTATGCATCTCTTTACATTCTATGATTGCGCGCACTTGTTATGAAGGTGAAGGATTGTTAAGACTATTGGACCCACACAATTAAGTTAAATCTGTAATAATAACATAGTAAGGGTAAAGGATCTAGACAACACCTCTTCGCGCCCTGTAACAAAACTACGCAAAAGTCAAGCAACTACGCGGGCGTGCAGGATCGGGTCACGAACTTCCCAGACCTCATCAAGACATCCCTAAGGTGCGGAAACTTGGTTCTAGCACCCTCCCATACTACCTCGGGTGAGACCTCAGTCCGCTCTCTCCAGACTGTTGCCGAAAAGGCCGGTAGTTCGGGATTTGTTTGGAAAAATCACTTCTGAACCTGGATCAGGCCCCAACAAGCCAATAAATGGTTTTGTTGCCAGGACCGAGATTTGCCTAAGGTATGTTTGATGTCGGAACATTGGAACCCTACGAAGAAGAAAATTGATGATTGGTCGGACCAGAAGCTTCATGAGTTCGTGACACAAAGAAACAGAACTCCGCATATATCCGAGAAGAGGTGGCTGGATCGCTATGTATATACGGAAATCCACGAGATCTTCTTCGTGTCCTTCTCTCTAATACTATATGATCGAATCGTGAGGTTAGCCGACAGCCAGGGAAGGTGCAAGCTCGATCAACCGATAGTGTGGACTCCAGAATTAGTGCATAGACTAGAGGCATCAGAAGATAAGATTGCATTGGTTGTGCACCATTGGCTCAACCAGATAATAGGGGGTTTATCACTGAGTTCGCGATAGACACGATTGTGAGCTATAGCGAAGTAAAACAATGTTTTCTCAAGGGACTGCGAGGTAGGTACATCAAATCCATGAATACCTAGATTAAGATGCTGTTATGTGAAAAGCGGGTTTTGCGAATACATTAATGATTGGAACATTACGGAGCGGAAAGATCTACAAAGAGATCAAAGGGTTAGGGAACAGTCCTTTAATTTCACCTCCACGAGCGAACGAGGAAGAGCGCGCTCAGGTTTCCATGAGAAGTGTGGTCAGTTTGATAAGGCAATGCATTCCGCAGTTATCACCTCCACTTATGCCTTCACCCGTTTCACCTATTTCACCTCCATCTTCACCCACCCCACCTTCACCAACCCCTCAGTTCAACATGGCAAGCACGATCAAGCTACCCGTATTCAAAGGAGTAGGGAATGAGGATCCAAACCAGTTCTGGTTCGTGGTAAGAGCAGTGTGGGAAGCACAAGGAGTCACGGATGACAACATTAAGAAGGCTACATTGGATTGCGCATTGCAGGATCGCACGCTGACATGGTATATCAAGCACTCGAATGATCACCCAAATGCAGGAATAGCGGAGATCCAGAATGCGCTGAATAGAGAATTTAGCTGGCCGAAATCAGAAACATAGTCAATCATCGGATTTAAAGAGATGCGATGCTTCTAGGCGAGACCCATTGGAATCTGGATCAGAGACTGAAGAGCACAATACGTGAGGCTAATATGACGTTAACGGATGCCCAACACCACGCATGGTTTGTGGCGTTTTCGACACCACACTGAGGACGGTGCTATCATAGCAAAAGCTTTCGACCCAAGCTGAAGCACTGGAAATGGCAATGAGGTTGCATGAAACACCAATACAGGATCTAGGATTGGGAGTCCAATAGATCCACACGCAATTGTAGAACCTATGCCTGGAAATGCAGAGCTTGAAGTAGGATAGGGCACCCTGGCCAGAGGTGCGCGAAGAAGTGTGGTGTATAAAATTTAAAGGCCAGGGCCACGACATGGATCACTGTTTAGTATTGCAAACTACTTGGCAGGAGGGGGACCAATGCCATTGAGACCAGAGGCACAAGCAGTGCCAAGTGCGGCACCCACACTCTAGTGCGCGATCTGTCATGTGGGAGGAAAGCGCATGACGGACAACTGTCATTTGCTGCAGAAGTATACACAAACTCCCTAGCAGTTGTTTTGCAATTTTTTGTAGATTGGTGGGCCACGACAAGCGTACTTGTCGCAACTACGAGTTAATGATGGAGCGAACCCCAGCATATAGAATGCAGACGAAAATGTGAGGCCTTGACCCAACTGCGGGGATGGCGCACACTGGATTTCAAGGGCGAGGTTGAGGATGAGGAGGAATGGGGCCAGGAAGGGGCCGTAGACAGCGAACCTGTTACAATTGCGGAGGATGAGGGCACTATGCTCATGATTGTACCAAAATGACGAGACTATCTTGTTCATACTGTGCTCACTTTGATCTTGAAGCAGTAGATTCTCCTACGTTGATCGCACAGATGCGTGAGAAAGGGGTACTACAACCTACTTCGACTCAAAATATCCAAATGATGAGGTCTGAACCGCGCAAAAAAGACCCCAACGTGAACATGGTACTCAGGAGCGGCGCAACCATAGGGGAAGATAAGGGGAAGCAGCCTGAGGAAGATACATGGGTTCGCAAGGCTCCTACAAAGGAACCTGAGTTTGACTTGGAACATGCAAAGGAGACATTTATGGAAGCTAAGAAGAGCTTCACGGAGGCCTCTACTTCAGGTAGTAAGGATCAACTAGAGTCGGGAATGGATCCTTCTATGCTTACTACCTTTTTAGAGACATGCAGAAGTTGCTGCACGACAATAAGGCAGTTAAAGGACTACAAGAGCTGATCACTAGGTGTGCAAGGTCGGGTGAACTGCACATAGTCCGAAAGCTAGGAAGGCATGCATTGTGCACTGGAAGGGAATGAGATTGACGGCGCAGATTGGCGAGTATGAAATGGATCAGGTAATCCTGGACTTGGGTTCGGATGCGAATGTATTACCAAAGAAGACATGGGAACGCATGGGCATGCCCGTGTTGTAGTGGTCCCCGATTCAATTGCGAATGGCGAACCAACAAAAAATTTTACCCATGGGGAGATTGCAAGGGGTAACAGTGGATATCGAAGGCGCAAACACACAGATGGACTTTGAAGTGATAGAGATTGTTGATGACAACAATCCTTATCCTGTGTTGCTAGGAATAGACTGGGCCTCTGATATGAATGGAGTCATCAACCTGAAGAAGCAAAAGATGATATTTGAGAAAATGTCTCTACGCGTAATCATTCCGTTAGACCCAACCGAAGGAGAGCGCTACACTGAACATGTGTGTGACGATAACATCAACAATGAACTGGATTGCATTTACCAGATAACGGTGCAAGACCAGGATCAGATAAACCTGACAGTAGATGGGAGAATCTCATGGGAGCGCGATAGTTCCTGTCCTTCGTGTTATCACTCAGGTTGTCCCTAAGCTCCTGAAGGGATACGGCCGAGGTAACCACAAACCAATCTTTAGATTGCAGGTTCTAGCCCACCTGCAATCAGAGAGGGCTCTCTCTTAATGATTTAGCTTTGTTGATGAAGATTTTAGGCTAGCTATTGGGTTCAGTGGGTTTTGTTTAAGTTCGGATGGAAGTTTAGATGGAGGGAAGATATCTTCAAGTGGAGAGGCAAGGCATAGAGCCGAAAGTTTCAAACCATTGGGCGTGGAGTCAAGGAGTTAGACTACTGGTGCGTTTTCTTGGTCACAAAACAAATATGAAGCAAGGTAGCTGTATATAACACAATTTTAGGCTAAAGAGATGAAATGAAAGCTAAGGAATGAGAGGCAATAAAGAATCTCTCAATATACTCAACAGAGGGAAAACGAATGAACTGTATCCAGGAGCAGTTAAGAATTCATGGATAACTGTCATACATGATGAATTAGGGCAAACATGAGCCAAGTGGAATCCATATCTATGCCTAAAACAAATGAAAACATGAAGAAACAACAGAAATCGAGCATAGAGTGTATTTAAACAAATTCTAAGCTAATCTTTCTTTCCGTTGTTTTAGAGCGTAATTCATGAGTGAAAACAGAGATAAGAAGTACTTATTGAGTTATGCAACAGTGCAAGAATTTCATAGTCAATCTTCAACCGTTTAAACACAACAACATTTCATTCTCCATGCTTGTAAGCAATCTTTGATTATAGAAAAGTTTCTGGCATACAGTGCGAGTCTCCCTCAGAGCCTATCGTCCCAAAATTTTAAAAAACAACCAACCCTTAATACATCTGCCCCTGCAGTATATATAGGAGTTATTTACAAAATATCTCATTGGGAAAATATCTGGACATAACTGTGTCCATCTACTCTGACATGCTCAATAACTATTATGAAGAAAAAATTGCACAACAATAACTGAGAAAGTAAATGCGTTTAATTAGCCGCTGTAGGTGTCTTGATTGTCGTTGACTCTTGGACTGAGAAAGTCGGTTAATGAGCGCTATGCTAATGAGATGTTCTGGGTGTGTTGTCACCTGTTTATCTTTTTCGAATGCTTTTTAGCGCCAATTCCATCCGTTGCTAGCTTGAATTTCCTTATGGCAAAAATTGTGCAATGAAGTTTGCTTGTAGAGGCAAAAATATGCAGAGAATCAAAATTACTTTAGAATCTGAAGCAGGCTTTGCCACCAATCTTCTGGTGGTAAATGATGTTTTCTTAATTTGAATAGGGTCTCGTCAGCTTCTGTATATGCATAATAATTCGGCCAGACTGGAAAGAGATGTTTGATTTCATGTTCAATGTAAAATAGATCTTCTAGTTTATTATATAAACTCTGCCCTGTGAGAGGAGTTGCTTCTTCTATGTTGCTTGATGATGTAGTGATCTGATTCTGTACATATGTATGTAGTCTATATGCATACTGCTCCTGCTTTAATAACTTTCCCGCGCTAGTAACCAGGCTGGGTAAACCTCTGCTCTGTAAATCTGCCATCCTTTGTCTGAAGGCCTGTACCTCTGTTTGCATTTCTTGGCACTTTCTTTCTATGGTCTGGACAAAATTCCTCATGCTTAGCACCTTTTTGACTCTCACAATAGTCTTTGTTCTGTTCTGAATGTTTAGTGCTATCAACTGGTCACTAGTACGAGTATTTAAAAAGTGAATCAATTTATTAGCTAACTCAGGCTTGTCTGCCAATAATGCCCTGGCCTTTTGAGTTTCATACTGAGCTAACGCCATCAAGTCTATCTGATAAAAAATGGTTTGAATCCCTGTCCATTGATCAACAAGAGCTTTGGCAATATTATCCCATAAAATTGTTTTGATTTGAGCCAGGGTTGTATGGAGAGTGAGGTCTTTCTCCAAGGCCTTTATCTTATTTTCTAGGGCCTTTATTTCCCTGGTTTTCTCAGCAACTGTAATTTTTTATTTATCATAGCTAGCTTCAATCTTAGCTAGCTTTTCTTTAGTTTCCTTCATTTCTGTCATTTGTACTTCGAGGGCCTTAATCTCTTTCATCATGGCCTCCATGCCCAAATTGGCCTCTTGTGCTGCTGCCGCTGTGGCTGCTGTTGTAGCTGCTGCTGAAGTTGAAGTTGGTGGAGGTGTTGTTGTAGTAACTGCTGGAGGGGGAATCGAGATCGTTGGAATTAATGGAGGAGGCCTTGAAGACAACTCAGGCTGCTTCCCTTGCAAAGCTTCTTCTAGTGCTTT
>APFE030762926.1:23735-57373 GCA_000404065.3 Pinus taeda | reverse complement strand
TGGGCCAGGCGCAGGCAGGAAGGGGTGAGGTGGAGCCGACGTGGCGGGATGACGCGGCGCTCCTGTTACATGGGGGGAGGGCGGTTTTGGCAGGGCATCGGACCGCTTTTGATACGGAAGCGGTTTCTGTCAGGGGCGGCCCGATGCAATAGGAAGGCGCCAACTGTCCCGGTGTATGACAGTAAAACCGTCGGACATCGGGTGCTAATGCACCAACCTAAAAGGGCGCCCGATATGCGTAATAGCTGTTGGATCTGAGGGAGGCGATCCGATGGTGGACGGGAGGAGAAGGTGCGCGGGGTTTAGCACAGGTGCGCGCGGTTTAAATAATGAAATATTTGCGGCCGCGGGTGGGTTTCAACTTTAGGTTAAGGTTAAAAACTTCAGGTTTCGGCTATTCATCAATCAAATATTGATAAATCCCAGAAATGGAAAGCAGGGGAGGGTTAATATGGTTATTTATTCAACCAAGAGTCAAATAAATCCCGAGTGAACGTAGAGGGACTAACAGTGGGCCCCAAGTGGACCTAATGTTTTCTTGACTTTGGTTTATTTGGCTATTATTGCCAAGGGGTGGGATATTTAGTATTTATTGGGGTTTTATATAGTCTCTTTTAGAGTAGGGGTAGGGAAACATGGTGTAGGGAGCTATATAATAGAATTAGATGTTGACATGGGTTCTGAGAAATGACAATGGATGTGGGGGTGCTAAGTTTATGGATTAGAAACTCAAGCATAAGGAAATGAATGGATTCTACAAAGGTAAAGTTTTACACAAGAAATGTGGCTTCTTTTCACTAAGTCAACTCAATTGTCAACTTGGCTTTAGTAAGAAATGAAGTGAAACTGGATTACTTGGGCAGATCTCAAGGTCCTTGAGGGGATGTTAGTTAATAATTTTTCTTGGGGAGATGAAAGGGGAATTAGTCATGCTTCCTTGTTGTTCTGCCAGCCAACTGCCAAGATGCCAACTTATACATGCGATGGGCCCTCCTTTTGGTAAACCAAATGGTAATACCATCTTTACTTCTGCAGCCTCACACTACCTACCCAGCTTAAAAATCCTAACATATTTTTCTTCACTTAGATTGGGTGCATTTGAATTAGCAAACCCTGAATGTCCTCTTTTCTTTGACTGCCCTCCTATCTAATTCTACCCTTATCTTTTCCAAGGGCCCAGATTAAGCAATTGGGCTCCTTTGATTCTCTACCTATCTAAAATCTGCCAAGATTAGGCTGTTTCGACAGATTATTTACTCTCTATATTCTACAGCAGAAAATTGAAACCTAGCAAGACCAAGATTGAACTGCTTTGGACCTCCCTTTAGATGAAAACTTTACAAAAATGGAATAATTTTTCAAAACAAGAATGCAGCAGATGAACTTTCACTAGCACTCTTTAATTGGTGTCTGTCAGCAAATATGGAGCATTGCAGCATGCAAAGTATGACATATTTGGCCTGTAAAAATGTCAATCATGAAATATGAGTAACCTGTTGTAGCAGGAGGCTAACACTTCGGATTCAGACGAAGAAATAAAACGCTGGCAGAACTGGTTGCATGAAGTAACAACATTGAATTGCAACATGATGATTAGATCACTGCGGTGCGTGACGACCGAAGCAAGGGAACTGCCAACCAATGATGGGGTAACAAGAGTGGATGAATCCTTAGACAAATTTGAAAGTGCAGTACCGAAACAGTAGCAATATGATGCGCTAGAATGGGCGTTACGCATGACACCTGCACGATGGGGGCATACACATCAGAATGCTATGGGGAACTGGCGCGAATGTAGAATATGAATGCGCTTACAGTGTGGAAGTCCCCAGCGTCGAATGCGAGATGGGCAACCAGGATAAAATAGTTTGTGCGCTCACCCATGTCGTGGGTTGTAGACGTGTGCTGTGCAAGCATACCCCAAACTAAGGATCGCAAATCAAAACCCGATGCAGGGAACACGACGCATGCCACAAAAATCCACGTCGGAACCTTCAAAAAGCTATGTGGAGTCATGATCAGAGTTTACCAGACAAGATGAACTGATTGGGACTTGCGCGTGCTAGCGGTCTGATGGGCCTATGGGGCCATGTGCAGGAACCTGGGCGCGGAAATGGTTCCGAAGATGACGAGTAGAGTTAAGGCCGGGGTTTTGGGAAAGAGTCCTCCCGCAATCACTCCCATAATTGTGACAGCACTCGAGAACCAGAGCGAAGAGATTATGCAGCTGCGCGAGGACGAACATATGTAGATTCAGGAGACCATTCAACGAGGGAACATTGAGCTTCACAAACTCGAAGAAGATCGGGTACGACTGAAGCATAAGAGCATATTACAGGATGAGGAGATCAGAGAACTGGAAACCAAAATCTCGCAAGCATTACGCGTCGACCGTAGGACAGGGCCACATATGGGCAACCCTTCCATCAAAGATTGTTGTTGGGGGTTTGTGGCCATACTACCATGGCTGCAACCGCACCTTATCAGGCAAAAAAACCCAAGAGGCGCACTGCATAAGGAAGAACGCGAAGCGGTGATTAGCGTAAGGGTAACTAAGGTAGGCCCGCAAATTGGTTCAGAAGATGACTGGAAGCCTTGCACCAGTGGCGACCACCTGACTATCCATAGGAAGCACAGTCTTAGCGCTCCAAGTAGTTGAAAGAGAGGATGGGACTATAAAAGAGTATGTGTGGGAGTTGCACGACCCGGAAGTTGCGCGTGGGATCAATATGACACACAAATCGCGTTCGCGCACAGGGGACTGCGCTTCCACATGGATAGGGTGGAAAGTGACCGTTGGTTTCACTGTTCATGACAGGATGTCCAATTTAAGGCAACGAGGAGCAGACGATGGGCAATTAAGACACAAAGTCAGAAATAGATTTACGATCTGTCGCCAGTATGGCATTAATGAGCCAGAAAATGGGGGAACAATCGAATTTGAATTCTGGCAGGCCTATAAATCCCATATGATTATCCACTGAACAACCCTTGGCATCTTGAGAATTCAGTTAGTGTGCATGGACTTTACGGCTTTAGAGGCTTTAATAACAAGTTCAGTATTTGAAGCATTACCGAAAGAGACGCAAGCCCTGTTGACCAGAGCAATGTCGACCGCCAAGGAAGCCGCATCGAGCCCTATGTCACCAGTGGGGGATGAGCCGAAAATTCCAAAATCGCCCCGGATGCCGAGGCCCAAAAAAGATCCATAGGGAGCAAGACCAGTTCATATGTCTCCGCGAAATCCGCGATTTGGCAAACTGTTGATGGAAGAAAAGGGAAAAACAGTTAATATTGAGAGCGATGAGGAGCAGGAGGAGCCTCAGAATTTTGTAGAAGAGATAGAACCCTAGGAAGCAATGGAAGAATATATCCAACCAGTACGCGCCACAGCAAAGATGCCCAAGTATGTCCCTCTGTGGAAAGGGAGGGTAAAGGTACCTAAAGATTTGGATGCCATTAAGAGCACACTCAACACCCCGTTCCTCCCCGCGGGAGTTCTGTTTGAAGGTTTGGGTGTGGGCCGCATATCCACTATGAAATTTGAAGACTGGGGCCTCACTGATAGCGAGAAGTTCCCTCATTTGGAAACTAGCCAGTTGATGGAACAAAGCATGGAGGGGGTAGTTACAACACTGTGGCCATGGACATGGCTACGCGGGGTGGAGGAGGTCGGGCTACTCCACCTCTTATCGATTCCACACTTTCATCGGGCCCAAATCACGATATTTGTCATTAGGCAACTGCTTTGCCTGGTGCACAATAAATACTTGTGGCTGGAGGAGTCCATTCCCATCATGGTGGAGATCATTCATAGGATTTCTCAATTTCCCTGTATGGGAAGGGACCCCGTGGAAATAGCTGGCACAAGTGGAGACTTGGCGATTGCGGAGGCCATGAAAAAGAAATATAAGTTGGAGAAAAAGCAGAGGGGTTATGTTATTACTAGTATTCAGAACAAAGGGGTCCGCGTCGCTACCCAGTTGTTGGCAGGAAAAGTGATGAGAAAATGTCGAGGCAATGAAGTACCAACAACAGTCATCGCACTGGCCGAGCAATGCGCAGAAGGGGTACAGTTCAACTAGGCGCAGTTCCTCTGCGACGAGTTCCTAATGAACTATAGGGAGGCCCAAGAGCAGGGTAAGACCTTCCACTACGCGTGGTTGCTCTTATCCATCTTATTGGTTACAGGTGAATTTCTTGAGGATAGTCAGTCTCCTCCCCTTGACCAGGACTGGCTAGAGGCAGCAAAATACACGTCGCTATGGGCGACAAAGGATGCCAAGCGAATCCATGAAACCAAGATCTTTTGGGTATTGATGGAGGTGAGCATACGACTGTGGATCAACGAACGGTCACGCCTATCTGCCTTGGTATACGACAGTCTGAAGAACTCTACAAACTTTAAAGCATATATGCACAATGTGTCTATTAGGGCACGGAAGGATCTAGAGCTGAAGTGGACCACACTCCCCTTCATCGCAATAGATGACGTTGTTTTCGCGGTGCTCGACACATGGCCACTGGAATGGCGTGCACTAGATTTGGTGGTGCGCAATGAGGTGGAGATTCAAAGACAGAAGGCTGTCGCCAAGCTGCTAGCACAACATAAGTGAAACGAACAGCTAGCTGAAGAAGTACGGAGGTTCTGGGAGACAGTGAAGGTTGTCGCGGAAAAGGCAGCAGCAGGAGGAATTGCTATGACACAGGAAGAAAGAGGTCTGAACTTGACCACAGGGCATGGGACAAATGATATGACAGAAGGCGCAGACCCAAGCACCACCTCGACACAATTGAAACAGCCCTGCGGGACAGAATGAATAGGACCATGGAAGAAGACCAAGGCTTCCAAGTTGGATGAGGAGCCTATTACCTTGAATGAGGGTGACCTATACGACATCAGCGACACAGTTCACGAAGTCACGAGGGAGGCGCTCCAGGAGGCAATGATGGAGCAACAGAATGTGTTGGGGGAGCTTAGGGCGCAACTCTAGGAACTTCAGGTGTGGGCCCCATGGCAGGGAATGGTAGTCGGGGTTACGGGTACATCAGCAACCGAAAAATTTCTACGGGCCAAAATGGCAAATACCGTTGCGCTGCTAGAAGGAGCACTCACAGCGGACAATACGGAGGACAAAGTCATGGTAAGCTGGCTTAAGGGATTTGGTTTAAACTTTGTTGCCCTACCGTGAGAAATATTATACTAGCTACAGGATGGAGCGACGACAAAGCTCCGCGCTAGGGAAGGATGCGCAGTACAAGTGCTCAGTGAACAACGAATCAACATCGAGTAGCTGAGCTTCCAACGTGACGAAGCGGTAGCACAGGCTCAGTAGTTGGAGCAAATCGTCAAGAAAGCATGTCGCCACATCCCCAAGCTAGAGATTGCAACAGACTTACCAGTACGTATCCGGATCCACAAACTGGCTAGTGGATTCCGTCAGGCATAGGAGAAAGCAACAAGGATCTAGATGGACCTCAACCTGCAGATCGCAGAGCTGAGGCTGAAAGCGTAGCCCTCTACACCGCTGGAAGTCAAAGAGCAGTGGCACTGCAACATTCAATCAGGGTTGGAAGCAATAGAGCACATCATACAGGATTGCACAGGCTTGTTAGATCAGTAACTCTTCACCCTCACTTCACTTCTGGAAGACCCAACACTATACCGGTTAGAGACAGAAGCACGGGAATCGCAACAGGCCTACGAAAATGTCTAGGGGACCGAGCAGATGGTCGCCTTTACTCAGCAACTGGCAAAGATGAGGGAGGCCCAGGCTCTCAAGGAGCAGGTGGATGTCGTGCATCAAAAAGAAGCAGTGCTTAAAGAAAACATCCAGCCTTAACTCGAGGAAGCATTCACGGTCACAGCGAAGATCGAGGGAAAGTTGGCATAAATGCAGGCATATATACACTGAGACAAGGAATTGCACCTGAAAACGAAGCCTCGGAGATACGCGCACAATGGGTACAATGGACATCGGAAGAATGTGTCACGGATGTAAGCAAAGTGCAGAGGTTGTTGGATGAACTTCACGCGAAGATCACCGCACCAGTCGAGTGACTCAGGACAAGTCACGATGATTGTGTTGGGGGCCTGTTGGGTAACAGATCTCCCCATAGCAGATTTTTGGGGCTTAAAGCCCAGTTTTGGGTCAACGTTATGTAAATACCCACAAAATGCAGGCGCAGAGTGCGAGAGTCTAGGGTTGTCTACCCTAAAATATTGTAATTTAAATATAAAAAGAGCGAGGCTCTAAGGATAGAGGGCAGTTTTTTGAGGATTGATCTTAAATTATATGGGTTTTTGAGTGCGATATTTGCTCTGAGTTTGTAAGTCTGAGTCTTGGGTGTAGTAGTAGAGAGAAGCTCTGCAGCTGAGTGCATAGAGGCCTGGTAGAGTTCGCAGCTGTGTGCATTGACCCCTGTAGCTGAGTGCGCAGGGCGGAGTTGGGATTGTAATAGAACCGAAGTTTAATAAAGCTCAGTTGATTCTGAAATATTGTGCATCTATTCGTAGATTTGTATGTTTATGCTTCTGTTATATTTTTATGCATCTCTTTACATTCTATGATTGCGCGCACTTGTTATGAAGGTGAAGGATTGTTAAGACTACTGGACCCACAAAATTAAGTCAGATCTATAATAATAACACAGTAAGGGTAAAGGATCTAGAAAACACCTCTTCACGCACTGTACCAAAACTATGTGAAGGTTAGGCAACTGCGCGGGGTAGTGCGGGCGCACAGGATCGGGTCGCGAACTTCCCAGACCTCATCAAGACATCCCTAGGGTGTGGAACCCTAGTTCCAGCACCCTCCTATAGTACCTCGGTGAGACCTCAGTGCGCGCTTTGCAGACTGTTGCCGAAAGGGCCGGTAGTTCGGGATTTGTTTGGCTAAATCAGTTCTAAACCTGTGTTAGGACCCAACAAGCCAACACCCTGCTTTTACAAGATATCTAAGGTAAACATGAGTTTAGACATACTATGACATGATCCGAAAACCAATTTCGAGGTATGGAAGTGGGGTATACTAACTGGAAACTTACTGAAACCTATAAGGGACACGAGATCACCTAGGTGTCACCAACAACCACTAGTGATTAGACCCTGAACCAGAACTTTCTTTTTACCAAACTACACCTCCCAACCGCACACATGCCAAGTTGTGGATGCAATTGGAAAGCTCCAGCCACACGCACAGGCGTTCCTCTGTGTGGTTGCAACTCAAATTTCCCATCTCAAAGGGTGTGGCTAGAAACCCTGTTTTGGATTTTTACGGCCAATTTGAGGCCATCAGCCCATAACTGCCCATAACTCTCCAATTGACTTAATCACCTACAAAAATCTTCATTCATTGTTCTTGACTCATTTCCTTCTCAAACTTATTAAAGACATGAGAATCATTTAGACAAACACTTTGTGGTCAAGGTACCTACAGGTCATAAATGCATAGTTTCATCAAATAATCACTAAGAAGGCTTGCTTCCCTCTCTTACTAGCTGCAATAACATACATTGGCCTATGCATTCATATCAAGTAGTCAATAACACATTAAACCATGGAATGGATTCATAACAAGAGCACAACATAAAATAGGAAATATACCATGCATAAAACCAACACTTAAACAATATAGAACCATGACAAACCAATCATGAAATCATACATAAAATCAAAACTTGTGCTCATTATTCTCAATAAGAATCAATACATAATAACATATATAAATTCCAACGAAGTCAAGGACTTCCATGTACCACCTGACCATAGATTGGCTTGAACCAAATCTTTCTTTTAGCCAATCACCCCTGTGTCATATTCCAAGCATGAATGTGGGATCTCATGGGATAAACCAAAACCAAAACAACCAGGGCATCTAGAGGCTAAACAAAATCAACCCTCAACCACAGTTATTTGACCTAAATTGGTCTATAAATTTCCAAACCAACACAAGTTTGGGTACCTTAGAATTTCTTCACTATACCCAGAGGAATTTTCCTGTCTCCACCCACCTGTCAAGGGCTTCCCAGAGAAAACAATCTCCACCCCCAACCCTTGGGATTTTCTTGAGAGAACCTCTCTTGGATCTAAAATCTTTTGGAAACCCAAAGCTCCACCAGGAATGAATCCCATCACACCATGGCTATCCAGGAAATGGCAAGGAAAGGATGAAACCATTGTCATTCTAGGCAAAACCAATGCCAATGAAAACAAAATAACATGTAAACCAAATGCATGCACCATGCATTAAATCCCATCAAGGAAATCACACATGTAATCTGTTACCTGCAAAATATTCTTGTAGCTGCTCCTTCAAACTTTTCCTTCCACTCCCCTTGCTTTTGTTTGATTGTCCTTTGCTTGCTTGCTTGTGTCCAAGTGCTCTCTCTCTCTCCCATCTCGTAGTTCAATTTCTGAAACTAATAAAAATCTGTCAATTGTTTCTCAAATTCCTTTTTATCATTGATGTCTAGTGTCTCTTCCCTTCCTTTTCCTTGTTCTTTCATTTTCCTTTATTTTGTCTCTAATTTCATTTGCATGCATATTCTTGTCCCTTCATATTCATTTTCTCCTATTTTCCTTTATTCCTTGAATTAATTTCCATTTAATGCCTTTTTCCTTTTTCAATGTAAATGCCAATTTTCATAGCCATTAATTAACTACAAGTGATACACACTTTAATGTTTTTCCCTCCATTCAACTTGGAATACATGTCCCGTGACCTTGGTCTTATTTTTTCTTGTATAATGTCCTTCCAATTAAATGGAAAATAAACCCGAGATTGTTACAAACCCATCCCCCTTGGGGGAACACCATTCTCGGTGTTCTATGACACTTATGACCAGAAAACTGCTAAAAAAAACATACTTCTTATTAAAGATTTATAACACAACTCGTTGCAGTATTTACAATGACAAATTGTTGAAAACATGACAAACATACTGCTTATTGGAGATTTATAACACAAATTGATGAGGTGTATACAATGACATACATATACATATAGATATATATAACAAAACACATTTTCTTCAACTAGCAAATTAATAAGGATGTAATGCCCGCGTTTGATTGGTCATTTCCCATGTAGCTTCATCGGGCCCAAAGTGATTCCATTGCACTTTAACTTGCTCTATTGCTCGGTTCCAGAGCATGAACATATTTTCACTACAATATGCATTGTGGATCTGGCTGGAAATCTCCCTCTAGTTCCACCTACAATACAGACCTATCAATCACATGATCAACATCATGTACATATCTCTTAAGAAATGAAACATGGAAAACATAATGGAATTTGATCGATGGCGACAAAGAAAGTTTGTAGGCCACTGGTCCGATCCTCTCAAGGATCACAAAAGGCCCACAATTTCGAGGTGCCAACTTGGAAAATGACCCAATCCTCAAGAATCTCCTCTTGGGCTTGATGCACAAGTACACATGTTCCCCAACCTGAAACTCCTTGAATGCTCTATGCTGATATGCATAACTCTTTTGCTTGCCCAGTGTTACCTTCAAATTCCTTTTAATAACCTACATCTCCTGCTCCATCTCTGCTAAAATATCACACAAGTTGATAGGAGTATTACAACTCCACCCATAAAGATCCTAAAATGGAATCATCTTCAAGGATTCTTGATACCCATTATTATAGGAAAACTCCACGAGTGGAATATACTCTTCCCGCTTCCTCTGTTGTGCATGACATCAATCCTCAACATATCCTCAGGAATCCTATTAACTCTCTCTGTCTGTCCATCTGTCTGCGGATGATAATTTGTGAGAAATGCTAACTCTATCCCCATGCCTCCAAACAACTCCTTCCAAAACCTAGAATTGAGCTTGGAATCTATGTCTTATTTCTTAGGAACTTCATGTAACCTCACTATCTCCCAAATGAAGATGTGAGCTACCTTACTAGTTGAATTAGTAGATTTTACCACAATGAACTAAGCTACCTTGCTCAACATGTTAACCAAAACCATGATGGAGTCATGCTACCTCAATGTCCTCGATAATGCTATAATGAAATTCATGGAACTAACCTCCCATTTCCATTTCAGAATCGGAATAGGTTGCAACAAACCAACTAGATGCTTGCATTCAAATTTCACTTGTTGATAGTCCAAGTGCCTTGCAGCAAACTCAACTACCTCTTTCTTCAAATTCAGCGCATAGTAGAACCTCTTAACAACTGTCAAAGTCTTCTAGTATACTAGGTGGCCTAAATATGGCTTGACATGAAATTCTCTTAAGATAAGCTTCTTCAACTCACTAATGTATGGCACATAAATCGTGCCCTTGAATCTAACCAAGCCATCTATTGTGAGGTGATACTCCTCATCCCTATCAGCTTCACCTTGTTGCTGCAATCTGTGCTTCAGTTGCTGATACTTCTCATCATGTTGTCCTGCATGTAATTTCTTCTCCTGCAAATTTGTCCCACAAGAGCTCACAACTGAAATATGATTTACCTACATTCTCCTACTGAGGGCATCCATCACTTTGTTCTCTTTTCCCTTGATATACCTAATCTCAAATTTAAACTCAATGAGAGTAGCCAACCATCTAGCTTGCCTCGCATTCAAATTGGGTTGGTCAAAAGAATACCCCAATCCACTATGATCAGTCATCAAGACAAACCTCCTGCCAAGGAGATAATGTCTCCACATCTTTATGCATGAATGATCGCTTCCAACTCAAGATCATGAGTCACGTAGTTCTGCTCATGCTCATTAAGCTTCCTTGATTCATCACAAACTACCTATCCTTCATGTATTAGGACTCCACCAAGTCATTCCTTACATGCATCTGTACAAACCACAAACTCATTATCAGGATCTACAATATTCAAGACTAGAGCATTAGTAAGCAATTGCTTCAACTACTCAAAACTAGCTACACACTCAACAGTCCATTCAAATTTCATCCCTTTCCTCTGGAAAGATATGATAGGATAGCTAATCTTGGAGAAGTTCCTGATGAACCTCCTATAATAACCTACTAGTCCCATGAATGATTTGACCTCATCCACATTCTTCGGAGATGGCCACTCCATGATAAACTTAATCTTTTTTGGGTCCACTGTTATCCCTTCCTTGGAAACAACATGCCCCAAGTAATGAATCTAAGACTGAAATAAGCTACACTTATTGAGATTGGCATACAATTGATGCTCTCTCTATAATCTCAACATTGTTGTCAGGCGCTCTGCATGCTCCTCCTAATTCTTTGAATATACCAATATATCATCAACAAAGACCATCAAAAACTTGTCTAGGTAAGGGTGCAACACATTGTTCATCAAACACATGAAGGTGGCTAGAGCATTGATAAGACCAAAAGGAACCATCAAAAACTCATAGTGCCCATGCCTAGTAAGAAAAGCAGTCTTATAGATGTCTTCTTGTTTGATGTGCACCTAATGATATCCCAATCTCAGAACAATCTTCGAAAATACTACTTCTCCCTTTAGTTGATCGAAAAAATTATCAATCTGAGGCAATGGGTACTTGTTCTTCATAGTCACCTTGTTCACATGTCTATAATCAATGCACAATCTGAGAGCACCGTCCTTCTTCTTTACAAATATAAATCTGAGAGTACCCCTTACATATCCCTTGTCAATCATCTCTTTAAGTCGCAACTTCAATTCCACCAACTTTAGAGTGCTCATCCTGTACAATGCCTTAGATGCTAGTATTTCTCTTGATACCAACTCAATAGAGAAATCCTCTTCTCTATGAGGATTCACCTCTATAATATCTGTAGCAAACACATCATGAAACTGTTGTAAGAAAAGATACTTCCTCAAGACTTCATCATCCTCAACATCCTTCCCTTTGTCATTGGAAACATGAACTGAAAAGAATACACACCCTTTCTTGTAGTTGCACTTAGCTTGCATAACTGTAACCATTCTCATTGACATAGGCTTCTTCTTTCTCTGCAAGATTCTCTTTTATCCATCATCATCCAAGCACTCAATGGCCTTGTCATAACAATCAACCTTTGCCTTGTGAATAAATAGTCAATCCATGCCCAAAAGCATGTTATATGAACCCAAAGGAAGCACATTTAGATGTGTTGTCATAGGCATACCATTACGCTCAAATGCACAATATTTCACCCAATGATGAACTCTTCTCTTGGTCCCTGTAGCCAACTACACAAACCAAGATTCTACATGCACTTCTTTATTCAAATGATAGTGATCCACTAGGTTAGGACTAACATAGTTATAATTAGATCCAGGATCAATCAAAATGGAAACTTGATCATGAAGCATACCTTCAATCTCAATAATAGATGCCTAATGGTCTTCCTTCCTATTATCAAAGTGTTGCATAGCTTCGAAGAATGCTTTGACCAACATCCCCAATTGCTTGCGCCTCTTAAGAATTGTAGATTTGTGGCCCGCCACCCTGGTACAACGGGAAATCCTTATTGTGATGGTCTTTACCACAAATCCAACACTTCAACGATTCCCTGCCATTGCCTTTATTCTGCTGCTCATCCAAGATGAGACATATGCCCTTTCTTAGTTGCATTAAACTTCTTATAAGGAGCTTCATTTCCCCATCAAAAGTAGGACGCTTGGATTTCTTGAACTCCTCTAGAAAATACTTGTTCCTCCTATGATGTTGGTGGTGATGACGATGATGTATCTTGGAAGAAGAGTTGGAATAAAACCCATGCGTGCCAATCCTCTTATCAGGTGTATCCAAAAGTCCACCACTTGTCACTGTATCATCCCACATGGCCTTCTAAAATTCATAAGGAATACCATCCATGCCTAAATACTTGTCATTCTGCATGGAAGACAATACAACATGTAGCTCCTCTTTCAAAAAGTCGATGTCGAACCTATCTTGATCACTACTAGAATCCTTGTGGGGGACCACTTTGTGACAAGATTCTCTAGAAACTACCATCCCATCCATTCTAGTATAAGGAGAAAAAATCATTTTAGAATTTCTAAACATACCTCTAATATCAATGGGATCTTTAACAAGAGAACCACCAACCAAACATAATCTAAGAATTATAACTACAACTACCTTTATTTTCAAGAAGTCAAAACATAATTTGGACGCCTCACGCCCCTTTTGAATTCATTAGAGACATGATTGAGTTCAAGCACCCAAGGCAATATTTTCCTCATTTTTATGAAAATTATTCTCCAACTTTGTAGCCTCATCTTAAAGAGCCACATTATGAAAATCCTCCTCAAGAATATGTGAACCTCCACAAGCCATTGCCAAGCCATCAAAAACTCATTTTTTCACTTTTGGTGCTATCATCTTCTCCCAATCTTGCATAAGCTTAACCATGTAGAACATGGAAACCTTCCACCACAAAGTCCACCCTCAACCACCCATTGGCCTAAAATAAAGGTTCGAATTAGAAAATTGTCTAAAGTATACTCTAAATTAGAAAATGATCTAAACTACTACAT
Organism: Pinus taeda; assembly: GCA_000404065.3. Lineage (NCBI taxonomy): Eukaryota > Viridiplantae > Streptophyta > Pinopsida > Pinales > Pinaceae > Pinus > Pinus taeda. The sequence goes on along the minus strand of APFE030762926.1, from coordinate 43,913 downwards.
CCATAAGCAATTCCACGAGATGAAGCCTACCCAACAATGTCATATCCTCCCAAAGGCCATTGAAGTGAGCCAACCATCCTAGAACTCTATTCTTAACTTGGCAAATCAATCTATGTGAATAAACCACAATAGTTAAATCCCTTTTGTTTCTAACTGGGGTTAAAAATGTGCAAAGAGTCTTTACACCTACTCCAAGCCTACTTCTTTGTACCACTAACCATTGAGCTTGACCCTCCACTTCACTATTAATGATCTAAATCTCAAAATGGACCATGATAGCAATAACTCATTTTATTTCAAAGCGTAAATCCATCTTATTTGACTTCTTGTAAGTAAGCCACATCTAGATGGAAGTGTCATTAAACACCTTGTACAAACTACTTGTGATTAGGAATCATTAACCTATGTACATTCCAACATTGTAAATGTAGCTTCATTCTAAAAGAAGATGAAGTCATAGGATACTATACTAATCACTCATCTCAAATCCATCTAGGTTAAGGGGGTGGTGAGTAGGTGAATGAACAATTGTATCTCTAGTTTTTCATCAAAAGAGAAGAAATAAAATGGTTGGAGCACCACCCATGAGGAGACAATATAATAGGGTTTTGATATAGACAAGTAAATAATGTGGATTGTTTATGGAAAGGGGCAGCTAAAATAAATATTCACCCAAGGAAAGTCCTTAAACCATGGATGCTAGGTCATATGTTCAACTACAATCAATTTTAATTGGATAAAGCTTCTACATCTTAATTTTAATTGGGGAATAAACTAGGGGAAAAGCTCTATGAATCAACATTTATAATTGTCAAACCATAACTTTGACATCACCATGTAGGATTTCAACAATGGAAATATTTTGACCTTGAACGAAAAAGGAGTAAAAAATGATCTTTTTTTAAAGTAGGGTGCATGCATCAACATCAATAACCACACTTTATGTATGTGGTGATAATGGGAGATGTGAATATTGTAGATAAAGAAATATCATGGGGCCAAATCTAGAAATTGGGATTAATGTTGATCAAGTGATCAATGTTAACTGGACATTGTGAAAAGCCACACGATATGTAAAATGGTTGTATAAGTACATATTGAGGTCACAAGGAACATAGGGGCTCTAAAGGTGGCAATAAAGGGCTAGGAAAGGGGATATAAGGAAAAATAAGGTGAATATGATTCTAAATTTAAGCGAAACTCCTTTAAAAGGTTTTGTAATATTATGTAAGTGCACTAGATACATATGTGTATGCACAACGTCGTTGGGATGAATTAAGATTACATGAAAAATTATAAATTTTACTATTATACTAGAATCTCCTTTCAGTTATCCTTTTCCCTTTGAAGAAAATACCTAAAAAAGCATTAGTGATGACATTGTAGTAGGAAGTTGTTTGCTAGTAAAGGAAGTACAACTTCCCAATTACATTACCATGGGTATGAAATAAGAGATGAAATTACAAACCATTTGATGAAAAGTGTGTTTCAAGCTAGTCATATATGACTAAGGAATATCCATGACTGTACTTCTAGAGAACCACTATGTCCATGATGCTTGTTTTTGTTTGTAAAAATTATTCCTCAGTGATAGCATAAAAATAAAAGTAATTCACCAAATATATTGAGCAACCTCAAACCCACTAAACTTACACTTATAATCCTCTTCTTTCACTAAAACTTCATAGTTATGTGTCATATTATAGTGCTTTTGTCTTCCATGCTTCATTAGTTAGTAGTTTTTTAACAATTTTGTTATTAGAATAACAAATTTGTTGTTAACTACATTATTATAGTTTATTAATTGGAAAAACATATTAAATTATAGTAAACATATTAATTTATTAAGATTTCGATTTTACTAAAATAAAATCTATATATTCAGAATTGTAAATTTTTAAATTCATCGATCTATAATCTTTCACATAATTTTCCACATAGATTAAAATAATGTTCATTTTTTTAATGTTAGTTTTTAAAAACTTTGCAAATCTTATATAAAAATCAATCATGAATCATGGTTAATATTATCTTGAGTCTTATTTTCTTATAGATAACATGATCATATTAGCTCAAACAATACTTAGTTCGCTTTTACTATTCTCTTATGAAAATGTTTTCCTTTTACTTTTTCTCTCCCTTGGAATTAAACATTCTAAAACCAATAGAGAACATAATAAAGACTACCTTTAATTTTCATAGTGTACACTGCATCCATCAGAAAATGTATGGCATGCATGTAAACCTTAAATGTCATTAATCAAAATCAAAATATAAAAATCGTCAACCAAAATAGATTATTCATTTTTTTTTTAATTATTAATTTAACCAAGTTTTTAAAATCATAAAGTGTCATGTAGTTTTAGTTTCAAACTATACTTTTGAAATGATATTTGATCCACTCAAACATCTAATCTTGCACTTATTTATTGTGAAATATCTAATGAAGTATTTCAACTATGTGGCATGGCCTCAAAGATGATTCTTCTAATATAAATGTGTTTTGCAGGGCAAGTTAAGGAGTTTGGATCACCTACATTTTTGCTTGAGCAACCTTTCTCACTATTTAAATCACTTGTTACCGAATATTGGAACCGTTCAAGAAGTCCTAACAATGGAGCTATATAAACTTTAAAAACGCATATCTAAGTGAACAATAAGAAATTGTGGATGGTCTTTGTGCCTAAAAGATTTGTATGGTCACATGCTACAATTTATTTTGATATGATTTATTTCATGTGTTGATGGTCAAATTATAATTACAAATATGCAAATTATAGTAAGTGTAATAATTTATAAGTAAATGTCAATTGTAAGGGTTAAGTAAATGTCAATTGTAAGGGTCAAAAGAAAGGTGTGCATCTTAGTTTAAATGCTTTGGTGTGTAAATTTGGTGTCTTTATAAAATATAAATATCAAATTGATACATAAAAAATTGGTATTTCTCAATTAATGGTTGTGGACATATTTGGTTCATAAGATAGGGTAATTATGCAATGTATTTATAAGACTATATGGAGAAAGATGGTTCATTACATTTTTGGTAAATTATGAATATATTTTATTATTAATTATAAAAATCAATAAATATATCTTCTTTTTTCAAGATGAGCATGCATGTTTTTTTTTTTTTATATCAACAATATGTTTAAATGTCATGGACTAATTGTTAATGTTTACATAAGTAGGCATGTCTTTTTTGGAATAGGGCTTCTGTAATTTTAATTTAATTATCAATAACTATTAAGTGGATGGTAGGGATTTAACATCCACGGAATATTTCAAGCAATAATGATCAAGGATAGAGGGTTGAGATTTATCTTAAGATATGTCATTTTTTCTTTTCAATTTTAATTTAAAAATTGTCATGTCCACAATTTTGAAGGTTTCCATTCAATTTTTATTTATGGCAATGAAATCTTATTGTTTATTGTTACTTTACCATGTTTTTCTTCTTACATGTGTTTTTAAATGTATATATGTTTAAATCATATATTCATTCTTCTTCTTATAATAATAATAATAAAGTTGTAGTTTACCTATTTTTATGATCTTTTAATCATGGCAATGTGAAATGTATCATGAGGTAAGTGTCTTGATGCCTACTATAGATTGATGCATATCAATTTTTATGGGCCATGTATTTTATATGGTTATGCTAGTTTTAACAAAGCCACACCTTGAATTCACTACTGACACATCTATTGAATGGTATTGTCATTGTTGTTAAAGACAACCATTAGTAATCAACATAAAGACTTGATCCTCCTTGGAATTGGTGAAGGAAAAAAGAAAAGTCTTGACATGAATTCTTTAATATATGTAAATAAATTACAATAATTTGAAGTTCAAATGGACAAGAAGTCCAAATCTTAGAATCCCTGGCAGTGTGATCAAGATGCCCACACTTGATGAGGTAAATAAATAGAAAGAACAATAAATTTGCAAGAATACAATCTTAGGCTGATAGTACTTGTCATGTTGGTTCTAATTTCCGGTGGCACATCACATGGTTCTTCACAGTTGAAGATATATGCTCTCCTAAAGTTGATCAAAGTGCCCCAAATGCATGGTCAAATAAGCACTATACTTTGGTCCCCAAAATTAATATAAAATTGAATTGCAATATTGCATGGACAGGTTGGCCCTAAAATGGGGAATTTAATTTTATAAAATAAACTATATTAAATGCATGAGGTCAGCCAAAATATTATGGGTGTTTTTTTTAAAAGGGGGCAGGTCGGCCCCCCTCTTGTCCCTCCTTGACAACTATAAAAGGAGGCACACATATTTCATTTGGAGGCATCGTTTCTTGTGTCATTTCTATGAAATTTTGAGGCTGGGGTCAGCAAAAGAAGGTTTGTAGAAGGGGACAAGTTGTTTTGCTATGGGGTTTTTGTCTCTTATTTTTGTTTTTGGCTCGATGATTAGGCTATCTATCTGAGGAAAATCATAGAAATTGGAGAGGTTTCTGAGGCTTGTTCTGATGAAAATCGTAGAGGTTTCTGGGGCTTGTTTTGAGGAAAATTGCATATGTTTTTAAGGTCTGTTTTAAAGAAAATCATGGAGGTTTTTGAGGTAGAAAATCGCAAAGGTTTTTGAGGCATGTTCTGAGGAAAAGCACATGCCTTTTTGAGGCAATTTGAGGTAGTGAAGTCTACGTTCTAGAAGAACCTTGGGTGAAAGGCTACAATTTGTAAACTTGGTTGTGCAATTAAAATTTTGAATAATAGAATATGCATAACCATGTATGGCGTGAGTTATGTGTGATCAATCTGAGGTGAAATGCATGTATGCATAATGAGGCCTTTGGTATGGATCATTGATAGATTGCATTGGAATAAAATGAGTAGAATATCATTTTGATTTGAGGTCGAAAGTGCATGGTTTCTAATATGGCTACGCAATTTTGTATATCACAGTTTCAACCTAGTGCTTGATGGTTAAGTTTGAACTCATAATTGAGAATCTCTCTTATGTATCCAATGGAATGTATTTATCGACATATGATTCATTAGGTTCTTCGAATCAATGCACTTAATAATGAGGCCTTTGGTATGGATCATTCATAGATTGCATTGGAATAAAATGAGTAGAATATCATTTTTATTTTGAGGTCAAAAGTGCATGGTTTCTAATACAGCTGAGCAATTTTGTATATCACAGTTTCAACCTAGTGCTTTGATGGTTAAGTTGAACTCGTAATTGGGAATCTCTCTTATGTATCCAGTGGAATGTATTTATCGACATATAGGGATCAATGAATTCGAAGAGACGTTGTTTCTATTGGCTTGTAATCAGGGGTGATGACATTCCATTTTTCATGTTCTTGACAAAATTCTTTACCAACTTATTAGGGTTTGCAAATTTTTGTGGGGTTGACTTTGAATCTAGGATGCTGGAAATTCCACAATAGTCATTTTTGAATGTCAACGTTTCGAGTCTATACCAAGATGCATCGTCAGGACAAAGGTCCAAATTGTGATGAGTTGTAAATCAAAAGCCTAGTCCTGTCCAATAACTGTGTGGAAGTTTGGTGAAGGTTTGGAAGAAGGAGAAACCTTGGCTATATTGTAAGTCCAAGCATTTTTTTGAATATAGTAGACATCAAAGAGCTTCATTGTTTCCTTGTATTAACACATCAAGTTGACCACATCATAGTGGACAACGTCAAGTGGCACTCAATTGACACATACGTAGATTGGTCAAGTCACGTGGATAGATCGACCCTTGTGATGGTTGATTTAAATACATGTCATTCCTAACTGATCTCTGTAGTGCTATGATTAGTTGGAAGACTCGAAGGAGTTAGCGTTTTCTGATGTACACAATTGAAAAGTGGACTGGTTAGATACTGGGACTATGCCCTAGTTGTTTTTGGAGTTTCACTTAATAATTCAATAATAAACATAAATTTGAGGCACAACATTTCAAGAAACATCATATAAAGCAATTGATATTAAAATGTGGAGCTGAGGTCATAAGTTTGACCATCCAACAACTATAAGGTCAGATTAATTTTCTTGTGAAGAAGTTTAGGTTTTTGCACCAATGGCACACAATAGTCATTTTGTAGAATGTGGCTTGCAAAGGGTTTTATGTAGATTCATTAATTTATTATATGATGTGAGTTCTTGGAATCAATATTTTCCCAAATTGGAATATGAAAAAAGTGCAACGATCAAAGCTTGGAGGTCGAGAGCTTGGAGGTGAATGTTTATGGCCTCATAGATTTTATGGTCATAATCTATTTTTCATGTGTTGAGGATTGATGAGAAAGTTATAGAGGTTTTGGATACTTTGACAAATTACGTTTTGAGAAGGGGATTTGATTGACAAAATTGATGAACTTGTTGAGTAGAGCATGAACAACTTTTAGTTACAACAAAACCAATGAGTTACAACAGAACCAATGCTTGACAATAGGACTATGATAGTTTTATGACAATGTTCCAATACTTTACTATTGAACAAAAGTAGAGGTAGTACAATGACAATATGTGTGGTATTGACAATGATGATACCGGTTTTATTGAAAACAATGGTTGGACATTGATTATAACATCGGATGTGTAGAGTAGTGATCAAGTGTAGTGATCGAGCAAAATAACTTACAAGGAGAAGAGTGAAGTTTCCCTCTGGTTGGTGCAATTGAAAATATTTCAAGGTGGCAGGGTGGTGATAGGGCAAGTTGGAGCTTACAGGGTGTTGGTGCATCCTTTCAATTGGAGCTCATAAAACCAAGGGGTTGGTGCTTCCTTCTAGTTGACGCTGGAGAATTCATGTTTTTATAATATTTAAAATATATATTAATAAGCATTCTATGGTTTTCTCCCGTTTGGGTTTCTATGTAAAAATTTCTTGTGTATTGTGTGTGATGATATGCATTGTTGAATGGTGTTGTTAATTGTTGATGTTTACATAATATGATTAAAATTGTTAAAAAGTGCCCAATATTGATTCACCCCCCTCTTAGTATTGGTGAATATTCCAACAACATCTCGCAATTAAAAGCCTTGATTTAAGGGCACAAATCTCCATTTAACCGCTTTCCCTTTAGCATTAGAAATTTTAGGGGCAAATATTAGCCGATGGGCAAAATTTAAAGGGTTTTATAATTGGGAGGGGTGAGGCTTTTATATTACACCTATTTTCTATAGTTCACCCAAAATTATTTAAAAATAAATAAATATTATTTTTTACCCACCAAAATTATGAAAAATATGCCCTATAAAACACGATTTTGCCTCTCCAAATTTCATTCCAAGGCCTGATTTGCCTTGAAAATATTCTTTGCAGGTGAGATTTGATTCTAATCGCCCCTAATTTCAAGGAATGACATTGGTTAGGGGCTATTTGTCCCTCTACCATTCCTAGAAATTGAGGCTATGGTTGAATTCACCCCGGATTTTAGGTGTTTGCTTGCATTTACAATTTGATTCACCTGTATAAATGTGTATCTACACTAAAAAACAACTTTGTGATTGATTGGGTCTTTGCAACAGGAATTGGGCAAGATTCTTTGGTTTTTTATCATATGCGTGAAAGTAGAGGAGTGATGGAGTTGGATGGTGGCCTTCTTTTTGGTTGAGTTTAGTTCTCCGAGACAAAGGCATATGCTGTATAATAGTTGAGAGATACGTTTTGATGGCATAGTCACCAGGAATTCAAAACTCTAAGTAGCTAGTGTGCTCATTTATTCAATTAAATCATTTGGTAGTAAGATATATGTAGATCTCATCGATTTAAACATTCATTGTTGATCATAGATGAAATGAGCAGGATAAGTACACTTTTCTTATAAGCAAGGGTTTCATTGTATCATTAGGATGATTGAAGATCATGTTCAGGTTGTGGTGAGAGGCATTTCATCCATTTACTCACCACAATGTTAAAATTGAAGCATTCATATAAAATCATTGCTTACTGAGATCTTTTTGTCTTGCTAAACAATAGCCATTGTTAGTATGCATTAGTATGGGTTCCTGATATGGAGATTTTTTTTATACTACTATTGTGTTGTTCAAAGAAATTAAAGGTTAACACATATTTGTGCATTCAATTGGATTGAAACAATAATGGAAATCCATTCCCATAGTCCCATGTTTCATAGAGTAATGTTCTAGTATAGGTCAATAGCATATTATATTACTCGAACAAGGGGGAGTCCCATTAGCTTCTTTGATAGATCAACATAGTAATACTAATCATATCATGTTGTTATTAATCTCATTTGATGTTAGGAGAACTTCTATGCATATCCTCATTATAAGACGCTCTCAATATAATACATTAAGCTTTGTATTGATGGTGTTATCACTCCAAGAAACTCTCCTAGGTTGCAGCTCGAAGATGCCTGGTAACATATAATCTTCAATATTGTTCTCTGAACTATTGGAATAAATGATGGTTTGGATCAAGCCAGATAACCATTTCAACTATGTTTTTACTCAAGACATGCATAAACACTCTCAGCTTACAAGGCTTTAGACCACTAATGCTCAATAGTTTGTAGATTCAATGAATGGATGGAGAATACTGACCATACCGATAGATGCATATATATAAACACATATGAATGGCTAGCTACAGGCAACAAACAAGAATATTGACTGTATTGGAAGATGCATATATACTAACACATATGAATGACTAGCTATAGGTAGTAAAGAAGCTTGCAAATCTAATTTATCAACGCAGAGATAAGATGATAGTTATATGGCATTAGATACAAAAGAAACATGAATAAATTATCCAAGTGCAAGCTTAGAACATAAGAGAAATGGAAATTGAACATATAACAACAAAAGAAGCTTGTATTGCTAATGAATGCAGATGAGAAGCTTGAGTAGCAAAGTCTCAATAGTCTCCAGAAGTTGAACCCTTATTACATCTTACTTTTAGATATTTATAGCTCTTTACAATGCTCTCGAGTCTTCTGAGGCTCAAGAGGTCTCAATCTATCCCTTTGTCTCTTCAAGAACTTTGATGCCCTCTAGGAAAACATGGGCTCAGAGGTTTCTTCTTCTCATAGAAGAGTAACCACTTTCGGGTGATTTGCTGCGTTGTTTGGGAGCTCTCTGATGCCAAAGATTCCCCATAATTGATTTTGTTGTTATAGATGAGTTGCGTTGTGCTGTTGATGCTCCTTGATCATTTGTTGTTGTGGCTGTGTTGTGCTATGTTGCGTTGTGCTGCTCCATGATTGCTTTGTCGGTTTGGGGTGAGCTACACGTGTTGTGGCCCTTTCTATTCGACTTCCGGCCTCTGTTAGGTAATGGTAAGTGTCTTCGGGCCTGTGTAATCCCTTAAACGTTTATAAATATTGTTTTCCTATTTTCACACAGAAGACGTTGCACACAACAAAAGCTCGCCCATCTCTGCTTTTCTGGACTTTAAAAAGTCCTTAAACATGGCTTTCTGTTCTATCGAGTCCGCCCTTAGGGTCGCTATCGAAAGTCGCACACCACCTGTTCCCTTGCTTCCCTTTGTATTTGGAAATATGTAAAAAAAATGTTGGAAACCATGAAAAATCGGCCTTGGTGGACTTGAAACTATATATATTTTCATTACAGAAACCCATCGGGTCTGGGTTTCATCGCTATTTCACTGCCCCAAGCTTCCTTTGTATTTCATTTAAACAACGAAAATACACAAAAATGCGTTGAAAATGGGCCTGGGCAGACTTGACATAATATATAATTTCACTCCGGAAACCCATCAGGTCCGGGTCTTATCACATTGCACACATATACATGTAAAGGCCCCGCCCCTTAAGGTTTCTGCCGATAGCGATCTAGGGATGTAATGTGGGCCGTCAATTTGCACGTGTGATCGACAGTCCACATTTAATCGCCAATCGCAATCGCTCATTCCCCTTGGTTTGTGCCGATAACTGCCGACTTGCCTCTGCCAATTTTGACCCGCCGATCCGATCATCGACGATCACTGTTCAGCGGTCTCTTAAACCGATTTCCACTGCCCGCCTATGTCGATTAGATCTAGACCATTGATCGGCCAGATCATACGGCTATCATGCATTTGGACTGTTAAGCCTCCAATTTTTGTTTTTTTCATGGTTTTGAAGTGTTTTTGCCTCCCAATAGTGTATTTCCGCCCTTCCAAGGGCTCTTGGCATGCAATGGTTTTGACTTTGAAGGATCCTTAAGAGGATTTTGAAGACTTTTGGGGCATACTTGGATTCTTTGGCATGATTTTAAGCAAGCCTTGGAGACTTTGGGAGTGTTTTAGGTCCATTTTTGGGCCATACGCTTCCAAGGCTAACATTGGCTCCTTCTGGGGATGAAATCCTCCCTGTGAGGTTTTAAGAACTACAAAACAATGCCTTTCTTGTAAAAAACAAGATCAAATCTTCCTCCTAGTGTTGCATTGGGCATGAAGTCTATTTAGCATGAAATAAAACTTGAAAACAACATGTTTACAATACCAAGGCTTAAAAGCCTTAAATGAAATAAAGTTTGAATAACAACGCACTGACAGGGCGATCAAAAACATCTCCTTATTCCTTTAATGTATCTCTTTTGAGAAAACAGTCACCAAACTGAAAATTGACCCTTTTTACCTTTCTATCAAAGGTTTGTTTCTCTTGATCAATGTGTATATCAGCAAAATCATTAAAGACTTGCAAAAGCCTATTGATTTGATCATCTACTTCAGAAAATTTCCAGCACTTGACATTATCAGGCAGAGATGGTCTATATTTCACCTCATTTCTATATGTTTTTAGCCTTGGATGTTTTACTTGGAAGGTTTTGTACACCTAATGAATAATAAGGTCTGCTTTATACTCTGTTGTGCAATTTGTGACATGAAAATTTAATAAAAAAGATGAATCGGTGCATTCTTGTGTGGGGGACACAAGGACTTCACATGTTCCTGCAGCTTCCTTAGAGCAAGCCCCATCAAAGAATATGTACCAAATTTGTGGGCCTTCTTCCTCTGTGATTTGGCAAACTAGTTTTTTAAGCTACGTAGAGGCCAACTGATAAGGCTTGGTAATGTCAAGATCGAGCTTATCCATGACAGCCTTAGGCATTGGATTATGGTTGGCTCCAATGTCTAGAAGGCACTTATGAAGGATTTTATCATGAATAGTCAAAGAGACAATGAATGATGGGGATCTGTCTTCACAATTTTCAATAATTGGGTTGAGAATAACAACTGGTTGGTCATCTTGCAGATTTACATAATCAGTGGAAGCTTGGATGGCATTATGCTCAAGAGCCTCAAGGATAGATTTCTTGAAGGACTCATTCTTCATTGGTTCAATCAGAGGCATATGTATTATTAGCTTTTGAATTTCTGATTGAAAACTGAAAGAAGAAGGGGACTTGTCAAGGCCTCTTACCTCTATGGCTGGAGCTTTGAGGATGATAGGATCAACTGCTGGTTACTTCTGCTTATTAGCTTGTTGTTCTGCAGGGACAACGGCTTTATGAACATGAGTCTCCTTGGAATTATTCCTTTTTGACCTCAGATTATATTTGTGTTGATCTACAGTTTGTAGAATAGCTTCACTGTCCCACTCTTAGCTGATCTGGTCATTGAATAATGACTTTTCATAGGCAGCTTTGGTCAAAAAAGGGGGATTGCCTTTGTCTTCCATACAATGGATCTCATCATCTTCTTCAAACTGCTCTTCTTCCATGACTACATTTTGAAGAGGGGGCTTCACTGTTTGGTCTTCATTGGCATCTTTGCTTCTTTGCAAAATCCGCAACTGGTCATTTGCCCTTCTTTATGGATTTGGATTTAGAGGAGCAAAGGTGTTAGGAACCCTTCCTTTCCCAAAGTGTTGCTCAACCTTTAATTTGGAAACTTCAGAGGCTAATGACTCTATCATCTTGGCCATTTTATTGACGTTGGGATCTGAAGATGATGAAGACTCACCCCTCCGTCTCCTTCTATCAACGTTACCTTTGAGCTTTTCTGCAGCTATGATATTTGATTCTACTTCCAGGGTTGCATCTTGCATATCAGCCAAAGAAGCACATTGCCTCTCCCTCAATAGTAAACAAAAGTCAGAATCAAAGACACTAGCATAGATGAGTCTAGCAAATGTAGTGGTGGTTTTACTTCAGCTGGTCTTTTGTTGTACATGTAGTTAAATCTCTTATTAAAATCAGATAGCAGCTCACCATTTTCCCTCTTTAAGTTCCCAAACTCACTGTGGTAGTAAAGGAGATCCTTCTTATCCCCCCAATGCTTTAGAAATGCATCATCTAAAGCCTCAATATCTGCTATAGATCTTGGGGTTAGTTCTCTAAACCATTTTCTAGCCTCTCCATCTAGGATTTGGACAAAGACTCTCATCTAGACATCATATTCACTAATGTCCAGGTTATTTGCATAGCCATAGAATGAATCAAGATGTTCTTCAGTTTTAATACCTTCAGTTCCAGTGAAATTAGGCATATACTTCTGATATTCTCCAGTAGGCATGGCATTCAAAGGACTGGGCAGTATTAGAGGTCCATACCTAGCAGCTATGATTCTTTCCATTTTGGTAGGTGCTTGTGGACCTGCCATAGCTATGGTGGCTAAAAGAGTACTGGCAGTCTAAATGATAGAGGGCTAAGGAGTGACTAATAAGACTAAAGGAGTATGATGGATAGGAGGTGAGGTTTCCTTTAGGCTTACAACAAAAGGAGAATCTAAAGAATAAGGAGCTTTATGAATCTCTGAGGGTTTTTCTTCACTGCTAGTATTAGATGCTATACTCTCAACATGTATTTATTCTATTGTAGTCCTTTCTTGAAGAGATATAGGAGATTGTTTAGGTTTACCTGAACCTAATGCTCCTTTCTGAAATACCTTTCTTTCTTTGATGATCTTTTTAGGGTCAGGTACTAGGTCAACTTGTAGCTTTTGAGGATTTCTCTGAGTATGCCTCACAAACTGAGCCAGAACTATGATTTGGAGTCGCTAAGAGGTTCGGCCTCCAGTAGAGTCTCCAGATAGATGATTACAACCAAAAATGTGCCTAGACTTTGTCTATCATCAAAGCTAGATCTGTGTCATTTCCCAGGGAAGCTGAGCTTCAGTTTCCTCTCCCCGGAAATGGTGCCAATTATGTTATCACTCCAGGAAACTCTTTTAGGTTGCAGTTCGGAGATGCTTGGTAACATATAATCTTCAATATTGTTCTCTGAACTATTGGAATAAATGATGGTTTGGATCAAGCCAGATAACCATTTCAACCATGTTTTTACTCAAGACATGCATGAACACCCTCAGCTTACAAGGCTTTAGACCACTAATGCTCAATAATTTGTAGATTCAATGAATGGATGGAGAACACTGAGCATACCAGCAAATGCATATATATAAACACATATGAATGGCTAACTACAAGCAACAATGAGAATATTGATTGTACTGGCAGATGCATATATAATAACACATATGAATGGCTAGCTACAGGTAGTAAAGAAGATTGCAAATCTAATTTATCAATGCAGAGATAAGATGACAATTATCTGGCAATAGATACAGAAGAAACATGAATAAACTATCCAAGCGCAAGCTTAGAACATAAGAGAAATGGAAATTGAACATATAACAACAAAAGAAGCTTGTATTACTAATGAATGCAGATGAGAAGCTTGAGTAGCAAAGTCTCAATAGTCTCCAGAAGTTGAACCCTTATTACATCTTACTTTCATATATTTATAGCTCTTTACAATTCTCTTGAGCCTTCTGAGGCTCGAGAGGTCTCAATCTATCCCTTTATCTCTTCAACAAATTTGATGCCCTCCAGGCAAGCATGGGCTTGGAGGTTTCTTCTTCTGACATAAGAGTAACCGCTTTTGGGTGGTTTTCTGCGCTGTCTGGGAGCTCTCTTGTGCCAAAGATGCCCCATAATTGATTTTGTTGTTATGGATGAGCTGCATTGTGTTGTTGATGCTCCATGATCATTTGTTGTTGTGGTTGTGCCGTACTGTGTTGTGTTGTGCTGTTGATGCTCCATGATAATTTGTTGTTGTGGTTGTGTTGTTCTATGTTGCGATATGTTGCTCCATGACTGCTTTGTCGATTTGGGGTTAGCTATGCGTGCTGTGGCCCTTTTTATTCCCCTTCCAACCTCTGTCCCTATCTCCCAGCCTCTGTTAGGTAATGGAAAGGGTCTTCGGGCCTGTGTAATCCCTTAAACATTTATAAATATTGTTTTATTTTTTTTCACACAGAAAACACTACATGCAGCAAAAGCTCGCCCATCTCTGCTTTTCCGGAATTTAAAACGTCCTTAATTATGGCTTTCTATTCTATTAAGTCCGCCCTTAGGGTCGCTATCGCAAGTCGCACACAGCCTGTTCCCTTTCTTCCCTTTGTATTTGGAAATATGTGAAAAAACATTGGAAACCATGAAAACCGGCCTTGGCAGACTTGAAACTATACATATTTTCATTCCGAAAACCCATCAGGTCCAGGTTTCATCGCTATCGCATTGCCCCAGGCTTCCTTTGTATTTCGTTTAAACAACAAAAATACACAAAAATGCATTGAAAATGGGCTTGGGCAGACTTGAAATAATATATAATTTCACTCTGGAAACCCATCGGGTTTGGGTCTTATTGCATCACACACATATACCTGAAAAGGCCCTGCGCCTTAAGGTTTCCACCGATAGTGATCCGGCGATGTAACATGGGTCGTCAATCTGTGCTTGCAATCGATGATCCACATTTAATTGCCAATCGCTCATTCCCCCTGGTCTCTGTTGATAACCGCCAACTCGCCTCTGCCGATTGCAACCGCCAATTTGATCATCAACGATCATTGATCAACGGTGTCTTATGCCGATTGCCACTTCCTGCCTGTGCCGATTAGATCTGGACCGTTGATCGGCTAGATCAAACGACTGTCATGCATTTGGACTGTTAAGCCTGTGATTTTGGTTTTTTTCATGGTTTTGGAGTGTTTTTGCCTCCTGATAGTGTATTTCCGCCCTTCCAAGGGCTCTTGGCATGCGATGGTTTTGAATTTCAATGATCCTTAAGAGGATTTTGAAGACCTTTGGGGCATACTTGGATCCTTTGGCATGATTTCAAGCAAACCTTGGAGACTTTGGGAGTGTTTTGGGTCCATTTTTGGGCCAAACACCTCCAAGTCTAACAGATGGCTTGGCAGTAATTGGTTGGTGTACAAGCTACACCATTGGTTCAAACTAACTAAACACAACTTTCTCTTCAACTTTCCACTTGTGGTTTCATTGACTTATTATTTATGTTGTGGCATCATCTTTGCCTTTCTCTTTAGGGATGTCCTTTATTCCATTGTTGAGTGTTTACCCACTCTTGGGTTAACACCACTTTTATTTGTTACTACCATTTCCTTTTTTTCTTTTAGGGAGACAATGACCCTTTTTTTCCTTGGAAGGGGGACAATGACCTATAAACTCTTATTATCTATTATTACTTGCATATTTTTTTGTGGAAATATCCAGGCAAACCCATCTGAAGGGATCAAATCTTGCTAGCTTATTAGCAAAGCATAATCTTGAGGGCTTCGACGAGAATTGACCTCGTGACATCCCATTAACGAGGTGCTTTAGCGATGGGAACTTTACCAATTGAGCTAACCCTTGGGGATTATTAGTACTTGCATATGTTCGAGCCCTACTAACCTATTTTGTTCATTAGTGGATATTAAAATCATTTCAGTTCTATTTTGAGTGTTTGTGCTTTTTGCAGCTCTAGTACAAGGTGATTTACAGATAATGCCCAAGCTGTCATGAGAGGTATTTCATTAATTTATTCGCCAATGATTCTATTCATATAAAATCATTGGTTACTGAAATCTTATTATCTAAATAAAACTATAACCATTTTTAGAATACATTCTAGTGTGGTCCTGAAATAATTTTTTATTTTACTTATTTTGTGTTATTCAAATAATATAAGGGTAAATGCATATTTCTGCATTCGGTTGGACTACAAAAGTAATGAAAATCATTTCTGCATACTCCCATGTTTCATAGAATAAAGTTCTAGTATAGGTCAATTTCAGATGTTATTTCTCAAATTGGGGGGAGTCCTACTAGAGAACATATTAACATAGCAATCATATCTTGTTGTTGTCAATCTCATTTGATAGTTTGTGTAGTCAACACCTAGATTTTCCCTCTCTTCTAGGAGGCTTTTAGCCTTGGATGTTAGGTGAGATCCTCTCATTTGATTGTTTGTGTAGTGAACGCCTAGATTTTCCCTCTCTTCTAGGAGGCTTTTAGCCTTGGATGTTAGGTGAGATCCTTCGTTAATCCATCCATATCCTCTAATTCCAAATTTCTCATTAGATAACATATCAGGTTTTGTATTAATGACTTGGCATTGATTGATGGGCATACAAGCTCTCCCAATGGTTTAGATTGACTAAACACTGCTTTGTTTTAGATTGTTGCACTTATGGTTTGCTTGTGTTTCTCTTTCTATTGTGGCATCATATTTGTCTTGTTCACTACCAATGTTATCAGAATTGGACCTGAACTTGTGGAATTGGCTGGTTTGACCTTTTTTATGCCTAAATTGGTTTCGCTGGTGGTACAAAACTGGAGAAGGTTGGTTCCGTACCAAACTGGCCTTTTCTCACCAAACTGCATAGTTCTACTTGTGCTTTGATTGGCCCTTTGATGAGTATTGCATGTGGTGTTGTTCTTTTGACTTCCAAGGTCAACTATTCTTATAATGTTGGTGTTCTGCGCTGAAATTTTATATTTAAACTATTTCTCTTTAGATTGTAATCTCAATTATTTTCTCATGAGGGTTTGATTGTTGATCAGTTGACATATTCTTTGTAGTAAGGGCCACCTCATTAGTGTCTACTTGTACTCTGATTGGCCCTTTTATGACTTGCACATTCAATGCCTTTGTCGATCATTTATTTGAATAAATAATATAACAATGCTCTTCTTTGTGACAAGTATTTTTACTATGATTATACTTAGGCATTTTCTTCTTTAGCATGTCATTATGTTTTGTTGTTGATTTTTCAAGGTTGCCAATCTTTGGAGCTTAGGCATCACCTTTCATGTCGTCGATGCCTTACTTAACCAATTGGGGTGGTCTTATTTCCTTAGGTGCTCTTGGCCTTTATGCCACTGACTTCGTGTGATCCCCAACATCTATGATTTGCAAGGCTCAAGTTCCCTCTGGGTTTCACTGTATAGTCTGTTGTACTTGAGAAAAATATGATACTTATCTTCTGATTTTGACTATGCATTCTACCTATGAACTTGAGCATAATATGACTATTATCTTCTGGCACATTATGCTTTATAAATTTTGATGAAACTCATCAGTAATTCTTGCACACACCTTGTCTGACCATCACTCTATTTGCAAATTTATTTTGTAGCACACAACGGAAAGTTTTTAGCTCATGACTTGCTAGAATTCCTTCTAATTTGCAATAGTGGACATACTTCTTATACCTTTAATCCATTAAAATTAATCAAACCATAATCATACATATTTTTTCATCTTCATCTTCATAAATCTAATTCTTTGCATATCATTATATCCTTGTCTTCAAAGTCAATTAGTTAGAACCAAGAGCCAAATTTCCAAAATCACAAAAGATACATAGAATATTAAAATTCCAATAAAAAAAGTTCATGGACAATCAATGCAAATGATATGCAAAATTTGATCATTTGTATTGCTACAAGTAGGTGTGCGAGTAGGAAAAGCTCATTGAGATATAAGTTTTTAGATATGCATAAGGGAAAGTTATCGTAGAAAATACATAAACATTGAGGCCTTAATTGTCCTATGGAGTCCAAAAGTCATCATATTGTAATCAACCAAGTACACATGTCATCTTAAGTTTGGCTCATTAGTATGATTTTACGTTATTTAACCGAACCCATGAATCTAAAGTTTGTTTTGTTTAGGTGAGTGGTTGTAGCCACTATTACCATTTGATGTTTTAAATTAGTTGGAAATAATGGGAAACATATAGTTTTAAATTAGTTGGAACCTTATTCCCCTAGTAAGTTTCAATCTTAGGATCCCACAATCCCAATTTTAGGGGGGCAAGAGACATGGGTATAGGGTTGTGTTTTGAAAACATGCTTAAATGTTGATAAATGTTGTGTTGAAAAGCTAAAAAATGCCTCCGATAGGTTTGAAAAATGCACTAGCAAACATTCTGGAATGTAGTTCCCACCTTGACTTTTAATGTTAAAAATAAAGTTAGTGTTGGAATTTAGCATTAGTTATATTTGACATTTACCTCTATTGTTATTTTACTTTCATTTAATAATGAGAAAATACAAGTTACATATAATAATAGGAAGAAGGTACTTGATAACTTATAGAAATTAGATGCTTGTTGCAATAGCATCTTTGGCCAAAGTCCTTAGGGTTTTAGAAACTTCTGCTACTAGAAACTCTTTGATGCATTCCAAAATATTGCTTTTGGGGCAAGATTTGTGCTAAATAAGTGTTAAAATAAGTCTTTTGCTACTACAATAGTATGCAAAGCCAAAATCCTTAGGGTGATCGAAACTTCTGTTGTTAGTAGTCCTATTACAACTTTAAAATATGTATGTCAGAACAATTTGTGTGTTCAATAAACATTAAATTAATCATTTTAATGCTATTGTTCTTTAGCATTACAGGTTGTCCGTGATTGTTGAGGTTATTCTATTAATGGGTGCTTTGCAGTGAGAGTTTAGTTTATTGTAAATTTAGGTTTACAGTTTCACTGTTAAAAATTGCAGTGTTCTTTCATTGCTTTTTCATTGTTAGCATCCCTCCAGATATGGATAGTGCAAATGAATTAGGGACAACCATAACTATGTTTTAATAATATGTGTATAAAAATGCTTAGGATTTAGGGAGCTATGCTCCTTAGAACTACTTTGGTTCTCGGAGAAAAAATATTTCATTTATAACAATAGTTTTCTTGGATAGTTTCATAGTCTCTATAGCCTGTTAGCACTTGAGATTTCACCTAGGCTGAGATAGACAAACCTCAAAGCTACATCAAACCATTTCACCTCGTAGCTAGCCCTACGAGGTATGAGAAGGCTCTCTCGGGTCAAACTCGGTGGATTTTTCAATAGGATGAGTTGACCAATTAGGAACACTGATTTTAGGCTAGTAAACTGATAAGGGGGGTTGATTTAAAGTTTTGGGGTTTTTGGTGGCAATTGGAGGGAGTGCAATTCAGGGTGCGGGGGTTGAGCTCAGTTTTTGCAGGTGGGTCCTTGGGGCAAGGTAGGAGTTTATGCTGATGCCTTTAGCTGAGATAGATGGTCAAGGAAAGAAGAAGAGAGGCTAAAGAGGGCAAACAATGAATTTGAATCCTCTCTAGACAGTGGAAAACATAAATATTAAACAAAATTGAAAGCTGAGCATGGCATGCATGAATTCAAACTTTATCACTTCTTTTGTTTAATTAGAAGCAATAGAATAAGAGATGGAACACATAACACACTTACAATGACAAGTAGGAAACACACCATCAGCACAATAAGCCACAAGAATCCACAATGATGTCTGCAACCCTGGCCTTCCTTTCCTCAAATTGCAGAAACACAAGTCAAAAATACAATAGAGCTTCTCCCTCTAGAGTCCAACCATGAAAATGAGTAAGAGAAGGCATAATATAGAAGGTCTAACTCCTTTCCCCACCTCTAGGGGTCTAGCTCAGCTTCCTAGGAGCTGTTGCAACTAATTCTAAATTAATCACTAGATAATAGGCCAGTACAACAACTTGCCTCTAAAACTTAGGAAACCTATCCATG
This sequence comes from Pinus taeda, assembly GCA_000404065.3. Taxonomy (NCBI): domain Eukaryota; kingdom Viridiplantae; phylum Streptophyta; class Pinopsida; order Pinales; family Pinaceae; genus Pinus; species Pinus taeda. Next base: position 24,142 of record APFE030762926.1, on the reverse strand, counting down.
CATTAAATATTTACCATTTACATCAAAGAAACTTCTAGAAGTTCAAGGAGAGTAAAAGTATCTAAGTGCCATGAAAATTACACAAAAATCCATCATTTACATGCCTCGAAAGTCAACCAAAGTAAAAACAGTGTTTTGCTGGCCGAACTGGTCAAAACAGTGAAATTTCCCTGAGTGGTCGCGCCCCTCACTTTGACTGGTCGCTTGAATTGACAGCTCTGTTTGAGGGCCTTCCCGGTGTCCAAATCAGGTGCAAGATAGCTCATTGGAAAGGTCTATCAGTCTAATTTCCAACCCCACTGGAATTTCTGAATTTGGAGTTGATTTGACCCCTCAAAAGTCATTTCTCCCAAGGCAGCTTTCTGCAACGCAAAAAAGGGGCAGAAAGTCAAAATTTGCATGTATTT
>APFE030762926.1:0-13256 GCA_000404065.3 Pinus taeda | reverse complement strand
TAGACGACTATCATTATGGTTCCACTCTTATTGTCTTTATCATGATGTTTGAGTTGTATCCTTTCTGACTGATACATAATTGCATTTCTTGGATTTTATGCTTGTATTTGTCTTGTTCTTTGCATGTGCAGGTGTCTATTCACGAGGATCGTGAGGATTGTGACCGGCTGAAGCGAAAGAACGGGAGCGACGACTCTTCTACGAATACTAGCGTTGGATTCGAGGTAGGCCCTCATCATCGGTCTTTACTTTGCAATTAGGAACCTGCTTGTTAGCGTTGTTTGATTGTTGCTAGACCCCATTTAGGCTAGTGGGATTGCCTCTGTCCGCAGAGGGGATTTACCTGTACAACAATTTGGCGACTCCACTGGGGATTTGGCTTTTGCCTTGTTTGTTTATCTTGTCTTGTTGTTTGATTTGTAAACTTTAGACAGAGCCTGAAGTCTGGCCAGATAGCCTTCGAAACGCTATTACTTTGCATTAGCGAAGCAGATCAACGCTACTTCAGTCCATCTCCGGTTTAGTTTACAAACTGAATGGCTTGGAACTTGCCTTGTTCCTTGGTTGTTTCCTTTGTTTCTCCTGCTTGTTTAGCTTTCTGGGTTGAAAGCTTGTGTTGCTTTTTGCCTCTTGGTGTGCTTAGGTATTGCTGGTTCGGCCTTGGCTCTTTTGTTTTTATTTTTCCATACCAAACTCGGCTGGCGCTAGTTTATAGCATGACAGTTGCACCAGTTGGCGCAAGTTGTACATTTACAACCCGCGCCAATTCCTGAAAGGCGCTTGTTGCAGCCTGACAGTCGCGCCAGGCCTGTAAACTTTTGAAGTTTGCTTGGTTGTGAACTTTTTGAGCTTGGGTTTTGTCCTAAGTACCTTTTTCATACTACTTGAGTGTGTTGGAGTGTGAATTGACTGGCTTTGATCGTTACCCTTTGTGTGTTTACTTTTTTTATCAATTTCGCATTCCTAGACCTAGGGCATCTAGTGGCCTTGTGAATCGAGCCTTCCTCAGGTGTTTTGATCTTTTTGTGGTCCAGTCGACTCTTTTGCTTGCTCCCTTACACTTGTTTGGTAGTTGCGAATCTTTTTGTTGCGTTATTTGGGTGACTTGCTTTGTCTTCACTTGAATTCCGCTTCATCTCACTTTGAGCCTAGATCACACGGCTCATTGTTGTCTTTGGAATCTTTTTGGTTCTTTGGATGTTTGATTTGTGATTTGAGGAACTAAACGTGCTTGTATTGGATAAAATTTGCTTGTGTTATTTCTCAAAAGTTCTTTAGTGCATTTTGCCATCATCGAAAAGAAAAATCTCTTTTGCTTTAAATTAGTTAATGAAAATTAGAACTTTTCATTTCGATTAGTGATTTAGTGATCTTAAAGAAAAGTTTATTAATTTGCATTAGCTGCATTAGGGAAGTTCTTTGTTGCTTTGTGATCGTTTCGTTTGCATGAAAGCTCTTCAACTCTCTTGTAATTAACATTCATCGAATGAAATGACATTTGTCGGCATATAGGTTGCATTTAGGGATTTTGAGAGACTACATACAGTAGGACCTGAAAACTGAAACTTAACACAAGATCAACTTTAAAATAAATCGAATGAATCTAAAAACGCATTGGAACATAACGCTCACATTCTAGAGGTCTAGGCTAGAGACGTGCTCTGGCGTCGTTAAACCTAGTCACTTTTGTTTCCACTTAAGGTTGGGTGATTCCTCCTTTCGTGACTCAACTATGGTCTAGTACGGACTTGTGCTCCCACGTACCGTCGAGTATATATGGGGAGACTCCACTAGGTTATCATCCTTGATCCATAGGAAGCCGTGTTTATCGCCTTACAGCCCGTAACGCACCGAACACAGCATTCGGGAAGATTGACTGCCGTACGAAAAGTCCTTGGTTTTCATATGATTGCTAAGGTGTCTATGTAGTTTTACAGATTGTCTGGTAAACCCCTTGCCTAGTTTCTCCAGAGTAGTCACTTTTTGATCCTTTTCGGACTCTTTAAGAGAAAAGGCTCACTTGAGCATTCGTCACTTCGGGTTCACTAAATATTCGAAGGCGACTAGAGTCATCTTTTTGTCCTTTTCTCGACTCTTAAAAAATGAAAAGGTCAAGTTGTGTCCTAATGTCTTAAAATTTATTCGACCACGATCACATTTACCTTGTTAGATCTTGTTTGCGTTAGTTTTGAGGAGGGTCTTTCCTCGTTAGCTTGTCTAGGATTTTTGAATTCAATCATCCTGGCGGATCCATCGATCCCATCTCCCGTCCCTAGTGACCAAGGGTCTTCTTCTTCTGTTGTTCCTGAGACACCGGTTTGTGGTGACACTTTTCCTGTTATTCCAAGTGTCCAACCGTTGAGATCTGGTGCCCCAGAAGACGAGCTTCACGATCTGTTTTGGAACCCTGTTTGGGAACCTTACGAAGAAGATTTTCCCTCTACTCCTACTAGTGTTTCAACCCCGATGGCTTCCTCTCATATGGAGGACACATCTCCTGTAGCGAGTGAAACACCTGTTGTGTCAAGTATCGAGACTCCTATCCCAGCCACATCCCCGGTCATATCTATGCCCTACACTGTCACCCCTCTCAGTGTTATAGTGCCTTTACGCTATAGGGCTCTGAGGGATGCCATGGGCTCTAGGAACTCCTCTTCAGGTACCATGTGGGATCATAACATCATTCCCACTACGGGATCTTTTGTTTCCCAAGTTCACAATACCGTTGTCACGTCAGTTCCAACCAATCCGACCGTTTGTGTCGCATCTTCAACTCCGATTGCTAGTGCCGTTATGGCATCCTCGATCGTAACTATTGTTGCTGGCCCATCCCGCGGTCCAGTACATAGTGGTCAATCGGCACATACAGCCAGAGTTGTTAGTGCCCCACCTTCTTCTGGTGCCATTCCAGCAGGGGGGGCATATTCTCAATACTTGCATGTTGTCCAGAATTCAGGCGCGCAAGGCCCTTATTATGACCTTGTCGGTCATCATTTGTATACCTCCTTGCCAGCTGAGCCCGCTGTTGAGGTTTCAGTCCCGTTGAATGTCGCTTGGGGTATCACCGGTTATGGTGGTGGCCAATTCCGTTCGGATCAAGGGCAGCCACACCAAAGACCATCATACCAAGGTCAACCATCCTACACGCAGCCTAATTATGGGCAGCAATACTATGGCCAAACCTATCCAGGGCAACCTAGAGGCTCGCAAGGACAACCCTCCCAGGGACAACCTTCAGCCTATGGTGGCCCGTCTTTTACCTATCTTGGGCAACCCTCTAGAAACCCGGGACAACCTTATGCTCAACATGGACAACCTGGAGTCTAGCAGGGATACCCTTCGAGTCAACCCTACGGGAATCCAGGACAACCTTACGCGCAACAAGGACAACCTGGAATCCAGCAAGGGTACCCTTTTGGGCGGGGTGGTCAGCCTTACATGCAGCAAGGTCAGCCCACTGCTCAGCCTAGTCAGCCATCTGGTCCGCAAGGACAACTCGGAATCCAGCAAGGGTACCCTTCTGGGCAGGGTGGTCAGCCTTACATGCAGCAAGGCCAGCCCACTACTCAGCTTAGTCAACCATCTGGTCCGCAAGGACAACCTAACACCCAGCAAGCTCAACCTTCTGGGCAAGTAGGTCCATCCCAAACTCAACCAAGGCAACCTTCCAGCCAGATGGCCCAACCTCAGTCTTCCCAAGGACATCCTCCTGGGCCTGCTCAACCGGGCATGCAGATGGTCCCTGCTTCTCAAGCTCAACCCGGTTTCCAGCCCCAGATTCAAACTGGTCTCCAACCGCAAGGTGGGTTTCAATCCCAACCTTCTTACCAAGCGCATCCTGGTCCCCAGGCTCAGTATGGAGCCTAGCAACCGTATGGATACCAGCAACCCCATGGGAAAACTCAGTTTGCCCCGTATCAAAATTACCAACAGCCGCAGGCTGCTCCTTATCAAAATTACCAGCAACCAAATGCTGCTCCTGCAGGTCAGTATGGTAACCAATGGGGCGCTGGGGGGCAGATCCAGAATCAACCGTCCAGTTATGGATATAACCCTTATGGACAAAATTCCTACGGACAGGGTCCTTTCGGACCTGGTCCGTCCGGACAAAGTCAATGGGGGCAACCAGCAACTGGGTGGAACTCTGGCCTTACCTCATATCCACAATCGCAGATGTCCTTCAACCCTCAGCTACCATTCTTAGCAATGTTGGAAGTGTCTAAATTAACCAATGATCCTATCTTGCATAATCCCTAATGGCCGTCGGTTCCAACCAAGATACCCGACGATTGTCCCAAATTTGATGGCAAAGCTGGAGAGAATCCTCAAGCCCATGTAATGACTTATCACCTTTGGTGCTCGTCGAATTTGTGGCTTGACGATTCAATCTGGCTCCGCTTGTTCCAAAGAACTCTCACCGGCTCCGCTGCTAAATGGTACATTGAATTGACCCGTGCGTCTTTTCAAGATTTCAATTCATTAGCAATGGCATTCCTCACTCATTTTCAGTTACCCATTCAATATGAGACGGGAACGCATCTCCTTACGTCTCTCAAACAGGACACAGCCACGCACATCTCTGATCATATACATGAATGGAGACGGCGCCGTCGATTGATCAAGTTCTGGATTCCTGATCAACTCCTCACCGATTGGTTCACGACTTCCTTTGTCCCTAAGATCGCACGGGACATTGCTATGGGAGCTTGTGTGACTGAAGAGCAAGCTATCACGCGTGCTCAGTACCTTGACTTAGTTTATTCTCAGTCAGGTACTTTATATGAGTATTTGCCTGCTGCCCCAAGACACGGTACATCCAAAGCTCCACCAAAGCCATCTATTGATGGGGTTATTGGCTCTGTAAATCCGTCGTCGAAGAAATCATCCTCGAACCCTGGGAAGCAAAAATCGAATGCTTCTAACGAAAACACTTCTCAGGGTGGCTCTAATTCTGGAAGTACTTCCGAGGTTAACGTCGTTTAGTCCACCACAGCGAGCAAAGCCTCGAAAGGAAAGAAAAAGGGGAAAGCAAAGAATAAGTCTGAGGAACCCAAACACGACTCCTCCAAACCTCCACCCGAGGAAGGAGCCAAGCGTAAACCCAATTATCCTTGTCCTATCTGTGATGAGGATTACTATACCAAAGACTGCCCAAGGCAGTCCGAGGTTAGTCGTTTATTGAAAGGCGCTCCTGGGATTCTTGCGGTTCTGAAAGAACCTTTCCCCTCTCAACAGACTCAAATGGTGGCTGATCCATCTTCGTCTTCATCTCCCTTTGGTTCCCAAGTGTTCATGGCTGGAACCATTCCCGCTCATGTAACGACTCGAACAAAGGAATATCCGTCATCCACCGGGAAGGAGCCTGAGGTCCCCTCAAGCGCTCCTCCGTCCAGTTCTGGTCCGCTCCACATTGAGAGACCTAGTACTGAGACGACCATCCGACCCCCTCCCAAAGGAGTACTCCAGAGATCATCTTACAACCCAAATGCTTGTGCTACCCAACACTATAACATAGTTGAGGACTTAGCGCAGGCTCCGTCGGTTATGTCCGCTTTAGAAGTTCTCAAGAGCTGCCCCCCTCAGAGGAAGTCCCTGCTATCGGCCATCGGTGGCATCGACCCGACAGATTCGGATTTGATCACCTTTGATCTTGAGAGCCATGTCCCAAGGCTGCCTCATCAGATCGCCTTCCTCATACAAGTCATCATCAATTCAAAAACGATTCATCGTACAGTTATTGACAAAGGCGCGTCAACATGCATCATGTTTGTTGCTTGTTGGAAAGCGATCGGGTCTCTGACTTTGAGCCAGTCTCCCACGACACTAGAAGCCTTCGATGGGAGAGAATCTCGTCCCTATGGTATCCTTCAACGATTGCCGATTATTTTGGAAGAGAAAACCGTTGAAGTGGAAGTTGAGGTCGTTGACGCAAATCTTACTTACAACCTCCTTATGGGCCGGAGTTGGATATATGCCATGCGTGCTGTGGCTTCGTCCCGCTTCCGTGTCATTCGTTTCCCTCATCAGGGGAAAATTGTCACGATAGACCAGCTCTCCTTCTTCGCTTCTTCTTCTGAAGGCAATGTGCCTTTCGTGGAGCATACCTCCATCCCTTTTGAGAGTGTGGGAGCCGGACTCTTCAAAGATCCTGCCCTTATGGGTGTTTTTTCACTCCCACCTCCAAACCTCGCCTCCATCAGTGTGATTTCGGTTCGTTTTGATCCTTGGGTCCTCCCATCCACTGACCAGATAGAATCGTGGGGTGAGGAGATGTCGTTGAGTCCCGCCGAGCTCAACTACATCGAAATCGCTGCTGTATCGGCTCCTCCTACTGAATCTGCTTCTTTAAGCGGAGCTCTTGACTCATACGACTATTCCTCTTGGCTTGGAGAATGTGCCTCCTCAGATCCATTAAAGGAAATATTTCCTTTCAACAAAGCCATCATGGAGACAATGTCTCTCGAGGAACCTCCGTGGTTCAATCTTCATCACCGTTCCTCGTTTCTCCCTACCCTTCGGGAAACGTTGGCTTGTCTCGAGCGGTTTGCTCCATGTCTCCCTTCACAACCTCTTCAGACACCTATTCAGGTCTATTAAGTATCTTCTGAAGGGAATTTGGGGAACATTACGCAGACCGAACCTATCGACATCTCTGTCAAACCAGGGGTTATCGAGCACATTTACATAGGAGTCACTTGCACTCCTGAGGAAATTCAAATCTATGTAGCTCTTTTTCGCGAATTCTGTGACGTATTTGCATGGTCCTATGAAGAAATGCCCGGTATCGATCCAAGCATCGTAGTGCATGAGATACCTACGTATCCAGGAGCTAAACCTGTTCGTCAGCGTTTACGCCCTATGCACCTCCACAAGGCTGCATCAATCAAAGCGGAAGTCGAAAAACTTCTTAAAGCTGCTTTCATTTATCCTATCCCACTCACAGATTGGGTCTCTAACATTGTCCCTGTGGATAAAAAACAGCGTACTATTCGCGTCCGTGTCGATTATCGCGATATTAACCGAGCCTGCCCAAAAGATAACTACCCCACACCTTTCATTGACCAGCTCATTGATGAGTGTGCTGGGAGTGAGATATATTCGTTCATCGATAGCTTTTTTGGATACAACCAGATTAATATCGTGCCCGTCGATCAACATAAGACAGCCTTTATCTGTCCGTGGGGTACTTTCGCTTATAAAAAGCTCCCTTTCGGTCTCAAGAATGCCGGCACCATTTTCCAACGTGCGATGTCTTATGCCTTTCATGATATCCGGCACATCGTGCAGCCTTATCTGGATGACCTTCCCGCTCATTCAGCCAAACGCCAAGACCATCCGTCGCATCTCCGCGAATTTTTTCTCCATTGTCGATACTGCAATATCCGACTTAATCCGCATAAATGTGTCTTCTGCGTAGAATCTAGCCGACTTCTCGGGTTTATGGTCTCTCGAGAGGGCATCTGCTTGGATCCCCTTAAAGTCAAGGCCATTTTGAACCTTCCTCCCCCTGCTTCTTTGCGCCAACTGCAGAGCTTGCAGGGTAAAGCAAACTTTTTACGACGATTCATCCCGAATTATGCCGAGGTGGCAAAAGGTTTCACGCGGTTACTCAAGCGTGACACCCCGTTTCCATGGGATGCCATAGCTCAAGAGTCTTTTGAACATCTTAAAACTCTTATGGTTTCCGCCCCTTTGTTGCGGCCTCCAAATTACCATCGTGATTACACGTTGTATCTGGCCGCTGCTGATACCACAATCAACATGGTTCTGGTTTAAGATGACGATGATGGCACTGAGCATGTTATTTTTTATCTTAGCCGCAATTTGTTAGACACGGAGTCTTGATATGCTTATGTCGAGAAGTTGGCACTGGCCGCTGTTTGCGTCGTTCAACGCTTCCATCATTACATCTTGTTGCGTACCACGACAGTGATCTCTGATTGCAACCCCATGACCTATATTCTGTCACGCCAGTTGCTGGGGGGAAAATACTCGAAGTGGATAGTCATCGTCCAAGAGTTTGACTTGGAATTTACTGCTGCCAAGTCTAAGAAATCGCTTGTCTTCGCTGAACTGTTGTGTTCTCTGCCATCTACTGTTGCCTCCTCTTAGTTAGAGGATTCCATTCCAGACGAAACTCTCTTCCTCATCAGCACCCTCAACCCCTGGTACGGGGATATTATTGTCTACTTGCAGACGTCCTCCTTATGTCCCGAGACCTCTAAGGATGCTCGTCGACGGATCCGACATCAAGCCCAACCATATCGCATCATTGGGGACACCCTGTACCGTCTCGGCGTTGATTCTGTTCTTCACCGATGCTTGACTCTCGAAGAAGCAGAGAGATTTTTAAATGACTGCCACTCTGGTGCTTGTGGCGGTCACATGTCTGGATATGCCACTTCACAAAAAATCCTTCGTGCTGGTTACTTTTGGCCCTCCATTTTCAAAGATTGCATTCTTTCCGTTCGTTCGTGTCATGAGTGCCAAATTTACCAACGGAAGATGCGTGCACCCCCTGCTCCACTGCACCCCATTGTAACCATCGGACCTTTTGCCAAATGGGGCATCGATTATATAACCTGTAACCCTCGCTCGGCCGGGGGGGCATGGGTACATCATCGTTGCTGTTGATTATTTCATGAAATGGGTCGAGGTGATGCCTACATTGTCTGAAGACGGTCACACCGCGGTGCATTTTTTGTTCAACCATGTTATTTCGCGGTTCAGAGTACCCCAAGCCATCGTCACTGATCACGGAAAGCATTTTCGTAATCACATGATGACCGAGCTAACAACCCAGTTGGGCCTAAGGCATGATAGTTCAACCCCATACTATCCTTAGGCAAACGGTCAAGTGGAAGCCGTGAACAAGGTTTTGGTCACGATGCTTCAACGAACTGTTGGCATGCATAAGTCCAATTGGCATCTGATGTTGTTCTCTACTTTGTGGGTCTACCGTACCTCCGTGAAGGATGCCACCGGTTTCACTCCCTTTCAGTTAGTTTACGGACTGGAGGCTACCCTTCCTATTGAGTGTGAGATTCCTTCATTGAAGATAGTCATCGAATTGCTCCCTGATACTACTCCAGTAGAAGAGCGCCTTCTTTACTTAGAGCAGCTGGACGAGACTTGTCGTCTAGCCTCCTTAGCTATTGAAGCACAGAAGAAGTGAGTGAAAACTTACTTCGACCATACTGTTCATCCCTGCTCTTTCATTGAGGGAGACTTAGTACTGCTCTATGATCAAGCTAACGATAAGCTGGGGGCAGGAAAATTCGAGCCTATGTGGCATGGGCCCTACATTGTGAAAAGAGTTTTGCAAAAAGGATCCTACGAGCTTATTGATTACGAAGGCAATCCCCTAGATAAGCCCCGAAATGGGCTTTATTTGAAAAAATACTATGCATGAGTCCAGGCACTCTCTCTTTTTGTATATACGTGTGCTTTCAGCAAGTGTGTTGTGTGCATGTTTTCATGTTTTTGTCTTGGTGTATCGGCGTGATTGCCGCTTATTATGTCTTTTTGCTTCTTGGACAGATGTCTGGATCGCCTTACGTTGGTTTCGCTGATGGTGCCTCCCACAGTACACGCAACTTGTCATCTGTGGCATGGGTGATCTACGATCCTCATGGTGAGTTAGTAGACATTCAAGGGGTTTGTCTAGGTTGTACAACAAACAATGTCGCTGAATATAGTGCTGTGATTGAATTATTGGCTGAGGCGATTAACCTCGGCATTTGAACATTGGTTGTGAACTTGGACTCTCAGCTTGTCGTCCACCAACTCAACGGGCGTTATTCCGTCAGAGATCATCGGATCTTAAGGTTGTATTTGCGTGTTAAGTTGTTAGAAAGGGATTTTGATTTCATTACTCATCAACATATTCCAAGACGATTTAATATGTTAACCGATGCATTAGCTAATTATGTGTTGGACACGCATTTGCATAACATGTAATTCAACATAATACAAGAAGCATAAAGTACAATAAACCATGAAACATATGTATATATATGTGTGTGTGTGTGTGTGTGTCCAAAATGTTTGCATCCTGTGCATCATCAAAAAATAATACATGTTTGTCTGAATACATCCGGAGACAACATGTCTCTCAAAAAATATGCATAAGAAGAAAAACGCCTAGATATCTAGTCCCAGTGGTGCTCATGGTAGCACGTCACCGCTCGCACTAAGCGTCTCAGGAGCCGGTGGATGCGAGTCGGCACCCCCACTGTGTGCCTTTGGTACGCTAGCGGGACATCCGCTAGCCGAGCATAATCTGGAATCCCTCGAGTGATAGCCTCGAGGTTCTGAAGAAGCTCTCCTCTGTCACTGCCCTCCTCCTGAGGATCCGCTCCTGCTACTGCTGCTGCTGGGTGTCTCCTCGCAACAGGATACATGCCAGTCGGATGCTCTGGGCCAACGTCTGCATATGCATATAAAGGTCATTAGGACAAGCATGTGATAACCAAAAAAATCATAAAAACACAAAATCAAAAAATGAGATCATACCAATCTCCTTGTCCTAGTCCTCTCCCTCTGGCAGAGGGAGGTTAGGGTCTCCGGTGAAGTCTGTCCCCGCATACGGCCAGTCCTCCACCACATTCAGTTGGCGGCGAAGCCACCCGAAAAACTCAGGTCTAAAAGATATCTACTGACCGCCACCGCCCCTCGGCATCAGTGTCGCCCATCGATCCATCCTCGGCTCTCGAGGTGCTGGGTCAGGAACAAAAGCCCCTTGGCCCTGGAAGCTTGGCACACGTTCCAAGAAGAACGTTACCAAGATGGATCCATATCTGAACTGTTGCAGATTTCCCTGCTTTGCCTTGGTCAGCTGCCTCTTCATATTGGTCGTCACTGCTGATGCCCAATTGAAGACTGTCGGGCTAAGGCACTCTGTCGCCAGGATCATATGGTTCTTCGTAGCTTCGTGGGGCGCTTGTGCCCCCACGGCTCGTGTGATGGTAAACAACAATGCTCTAAGAGTCAAGTATGGGACGGTGGGGATATCCACCTTCGAGCTGCCCTGCTCGTATCTTGCACCTGGGCAAACTCGGGCCTTCACCTCCTCCATCTTCTCTCCAGATGGCCAGCTACCGGTCAATCGAGGTACCGGCCCCCGCCGTGACAATCCAGTGAGGAAGTAGATATCAGACACTTCTAACTCCAATACTTGGTCCCGTATTCGGAACACCTGTTCCTGTGCATCCCACAAGTTGACCAAATATTTTGGATTGTAGATTACTGTGGTGTGGTTTCTTAGAGGTATTCGGATTTTCCACAGTTTTCATCTTTAAATTGGTCAACGTTTCGAGTCTAGACCCAGACTCATCATCAGGACTAATATATGAAAAAAAATAAATAAATAAATAAATAAATTGTGATAGATATGTAATAGGCTTGATGTAAAGACAATATGGCCGACTAAATGCCTGTTTATTACTATTATTTCCATTATTTATATTATTATTTTAAATCATTATCTACCATATTTATATTATTTATATTATTATTTATATCATAAGTTTGTTATTTTATTCATTAATTAATCTAAAATTGAATTGTGAGAATGGTTATTAGTTGAAATATTTAATAAGTTTTGTTATAATATGTAAAAGCTCTGGCTGAGCTCGCAAATAGGACAGCAGGAAATATTTCTTGTGCCCGCATGCTCTGAGTGCATCCATGAAGTCCTCATCTGCCAAGGCCAATGTGTCTACCTGATCATGTTCTCGTTCTTTCCACACGATCACCATTTTCGCGTATTTCCCTGCAAACACAAGCCCAAAACAAAAAATTAGATACTTGAATAACTTGAAATTGAAGGGAAATTAGTTTAGATTTGTTTAAAATTGGCCAAAAAACCCGCGCGGCCGTTGGCGCAACTGTTTCTAAAACAGTCGTGCCCATGGACGCGTGCCCTTTGGGAAAGTTGCCCCATTGGCGCGGGTCCGTGCCCGAAACCCGTGCCAATGTGCGCAACCCTTAAATTTGAAATCCTCCCTATAGAGGATGAAAAAGCAATTTAAAACAAATTTTAAACGGATAAAAATGGAGCAAAAGATGAGACCTCTTACCTGACACTAACGACGCTCCGAATGGTCCACTGGATTTGCTGCAATCGCCAACTGAAGATCGCACTCCAAAAGCCCTAATGTCACTCTCAAAAGGTAAAAAGTGAAAAGTAATTTTTGTTTTACCATTTTCGCCATTTTATAAAATTTTGACCCCTAAATAGGTTTTAAAAGTCATTTTATGAATATTTGTGTCGAAAATGGATTTTACGCCCGTTTCTTGTGCAGCGACAGGTGTTTGTGCAGCTTTGGCGGCAAAACGAGTTGTATTTTATACTTTTTTTTTTCGGACTCGGTAAATACATGAAAAAGTCACTTTGGAGTCATCTTTTGCTCTTTTATGACTCTCTAAACGTGAAAATAATGCCGAGTTGATCCTCTCGACTCGTTAAACGGAAATGAGAGGCGGTCGTCTTTAAACCCTTTTCCGACCGTTTAAAAACGAAAAGATTGTCGGACCATTGTCGTTTCCAGTTCATTAACGGTCACGAAGCGACGTGGTTTTGATCGCTTTTTTACTTTTTCAGATCAGAATCACTATTTATGAAAAGTACTCCTCGGTCGTAATGACTGGGCGGTTCTTTCGAGCATTGTTTTATACTTTTTCGGGCTCGAGAGACACAACTTTACGAAAAAGGACACCCCTGGAGTTTACTTTTCCGCTATCTTTTCAAACTCTCTAAACATAAAAGAACGTCGAGTTCTTCCTTTGTCAGACTCGTTAAAGCTAAATGACATCGGATTCTGTCAAAATGACGCCTCCCAAGCATATGCTATCCCCGTTAAGCTTGTCATCCAAAGATAATCGGGGTACTCTCGATAAATGGTGGGGGAATAAAGGAACCACAATTATCGTCATGTCCGCAATATGTCGCTCTTGAACATGGCACTTGTCTGCATTCGTGTCTTGGTGGGGACATCTCATCTTGTTTTTACATTTGCCTCCGTGGGTTTGGGTTATCCTGTTGGACCTCTCATCTGCTCATCGCCTTGTCACCATGACCCCTGATCATCTGATGTCAAATACTGCCAAGTCCACTGTCGTGCCGCCGATATGTTCAAGAGAAGTTGACCTCTGCAGAATACTCAACCTTCCTCTGATACCTCACACAAAAAACATCTTATCCTTCTCTGTCTCGTGTCGATGATGTGGGAAACATTATGGCCCACCTTCGATCA